>JACCPG010006224.1:0-88243 GCA_016069955.1 Drepana arcuata | reverse complement strand
TTAAGAGCTGAGCTCTTGACGGCGTCTTTGAAGCAGTCCCTTCCATTTACTTCTGTCCAGTGCATTCCTTTGACCTCCCTATACGTCATGAGAGACACTTTTTCTTTGTACCGACTCATGTATGTTAATACTTTAAACATACATACATTCACTATTTACTCATACTTACCGTATAATATGTATTAATAAATAAATCCTATTACCATTATGTGGCTTCTCTGAGTTACACGTACTTCGACCTTACATAATAACCTGCTACTAAGGTTTATTATCCCATACAGCAAAAGTGACAGCTGGGTCTAAATGATTATGATATGAATGATTATGACTAATGATTCTCATTAACGCGGGAGCAAAGGTATGTCAGACTTCTACCGACTAACACCCCCTAAAGTACCCAACTGGGACCCAATCAGCCGTTAATCAAGTTCTTCTCATCAACGCATTTACGTAGCGCGTTAATACGTATAGCACTTCTAAGGTACTTCGAAGGTTCTAATTTCGCAGCTTGCTATATTACCTACGCCAAGGAAATACTATTCCAATTCTAGTCCTGCGCCGAAAAAGTCCAGTGACCTTGAGCACAGCTATTATGAAGGTTTGCCTGAGGCTCACCAATTGCCAGTGACTGAAGATTCAATTGTTAATGAACCAGTGTTCAAAATCAATAAATCAAAATATTTTTTTTATTCAACGTAAGGGACACAGGGAACACTTATTGAACGTTATAATACAATTACCTGTACACTCATCAGTAACTAGCGACCCACTCTGGCTTCTATTATACCATAAAAATATCTAACTGAAAGTAAAAATAGCATCAAAGTAATTTAAGAGTTCATCGCGTTCTGTTTGTCTAAGAAATACGTAGATTAGATTTATAATATTTTGTCTGTGTATTTATTGCTGTCAAATTTAAATGACAAAATGACATCACACTGTCACCCATTAATATCAGAGGGAGAGCAAAGTAAGGCCGGTGCGCACTATGCACTTCTCACGAATTTCACGCAATGCCAAAACCTCAGGCCTTACCAACGTAGTCTTTTGCCATCATTATTTAAGAGTGCGAAAGGGATAGGCATACATGACGTCTATAAAACTATCCCTTTCACATCCTTGAATGATTATGGCTCTAGTAAGTCATGGTAAGGCCACTGCACTGTTATACGTTGTTACAGTAAGTATTGAGCTTCGAATTGTGGTGGTTATTTTCTCAATTCCAAATCCTTCGAATTCCGAAATACTTCTAGGCTATCTAGTAAAAAGCATAGTAAAAGGAGGTTGTCCATTCAATTCAGTTTTTAAGTTTAAATAGTATATTTACATATTATTAAAAATATATGGACACATGACTAACTTTATAGGGTATTCATATAAAATGAAAACCATACTTTGACTGTAACATTCACATATAGAGACCTATTACGAAGCGTGACAGTTGCCTGTATTGAATATGTCTGTTATTGCCAGCCACGAAAAAGTTTCTGTTTTTTTCAATTGCAACAGTCTATGGTATAATACAGTATCATAATGCATTGTCTTCTTTTATTTATAGCAAATAAGGTAAAGAGTAAAATCCTTGTCGCCACCTGTTAGTCGAAGACTTTAAGCACCGTCCATCACACAAGTCATTAACCCCAAACCTTATTGTTGCAGTATATGTTCGAGAACGGCACTCATGACGAAGGTCTGCTAACCAGAGAGAAGTTCATGGAGGTGAACACGAGGATGGAAGCCCGCCGGGATTTCAAGCGGAGCGAGTGTTCCAAACTGGGCTTGGACAGTTCTAGTCATAAAGCCTATGCTTGGGAGTACCTCATCAATAGGCAGTATCATGTAATATGGTGAGGGTTGCTCTCATGTCACAACAAATACGTGTAAAATACCTCTCACATAATTAACCTTTAATTTGTTTACTGTGACTTTCGGCTGTTGGAGTAAAGTCTGACCAGCGATAAGTGATATCCTACCCTATTCCTTAGATAAACCAATTGTCAAAACCTGTAATGGTCTTACTGAAATATAACGAGATCGATGTCATATAGCGCTATCTGAGGGGACAGTATTGTGTATTATACTATAATTGATGTATTGTAGATGATCACCCATCAATTAATTAACCTAACGTGGGGACCCTTATCTTTATGACCAGACTGCTGTTAGAAATAAATAAATAAATACTGTAATGTAATGTGCCCAATTGGTAGTAAAATTAATAGAATATTTTACATACATCCAAATAATTTCGATAGACTCGCATAAAATCCTGTACCCATTCGGGGACCATAGTTGGTCCACAGCTACGATAGCCCATATAAGTATATAGATACCTATAGATGCTAAATTTCTCGTTTGTTCCAGGTGCAACATATTCAAAGCAGCCTCAACATCTTGGATGTACAACTTCAATCTTATGGCAAATTACTCTGCAGCTTTCCTAGATAAGACCAAAGAAGTCCCTCTAGAACTAGCCAGAAGGAAGTATGCTAGGCCTACATCCGAGATGATAAAGAAAGCGCAGTCGGACTCAATTACATTCCTAATCGTGAGACATCCTCTAGAGAGGCTAGCTTCGGCGTACAACGATAAAATCGTACACGCCTGGCCGAAATCATTCCATGACAAAATGGGACACAAAATCATAAAGAAATACCGTAAGGTAATTTAAAATAAATGAATAATAAAAAATTTTAAGTATAGGTTTAAGTAAAAGGAACTTTACTGAGTCTAACTCAGCTTTAAACTATATACTTATTTATAGATAAATAATTATAAAAAAAAAAACAATTTGTCCATTATACTTGATGTACATTGTTATTTACCGCAGAACATTAAAAGTTAGTTACCTACTAGATATAGCCTTGTCTTGCTATACTTTTGTACTGACGCAATTTGGGATATTCCTTCTCACTATATAGTAAATCTGTGAACTCCTGTCTGTGATCTGTCAGTCATGAAATACCACCTTTTGCCGCTCCGCTGGATCTAAGAATATGACATTTTGCCCAGAAGTTCCTAAAGCAACTTAAATGTTCGTGTCAGAACACTCCACCAGCTTTTAATTATTTTACTATTTATTTGGTCAAGATATTGAGTTGTTGAAAAACACCTGTTATCTACGTTTTGAAATCTTCCATAATAACAAATTATACAAATTTCCAGTCAGTATCCTCGCAGCCCGTACCGACTGAACGCTACCCAGTGTTTGAAGAGTTTGTCGCGTACGTGTTAGACGAAGCAAAGGCTAAGAGACCTTTGGACATGCACTGGACACCTTACACACTCTTCTGCACTCCTTGCAAATTCAATTTCGACGTTATACTGAAGTTTGAGACGCTAGATGTGAGTATAAGTACTATGTATTAACCTGTATTACCTGATTCCTTCGATTAACCGAGTGCATGTCTGTATGTCGATGTCTTACAGTATTAACTTACAACAGATTTAAAGAGCCCTGGATAGACATTACGCAAACAAAGTTTCCCGAGGCTACTTAAGTTATCGAGCCGATAAGTAAAAAAATTATTGTGCGTTAAGATTAAGTATAGCCCTGGAAACTTGCTTTGAAGGAACAGCACCAGAGACGCCAACAAGAACCCATTTTTATACGCCTTTGGGGGCACTGGTTTCACACACGAAGATTCGAGCCATTCGACCGAATCGACAAAAAAATATAACATAAAATACGCCGATACGCTCACCTCAAGAGTTAATAACAATTTTTAACACACGACAGAAATGAGGCACGTGTCAGTAGGCACACCCTGCTCTCCCCTGGGTGCTTAATAACTTTATGTACGTGTTCTATATCAGCATGAGGGTTGGCTGATATCGTAATAGTATTTTTATTCTATATATATTTCTGTAGGGTTGGTCTTCAACTCATTTTGATCTTGTTTGGCCAGGCTGACCTGCTCAGCTAATAATAACTTATGACCATATTAGAATACACTCATTCTTAGAGGTACATATTTAGTCCTTTAGACGATAATTCTCACTTCTTTGATTGTCTTATACATCATTATAATCACGCTGAGTCCTGGGTAAGCATGTAGTTCCCATTCTTACAGGTTAGGTGGTTAGGTTAGGTAGAACGACGTCTTTCTCTGTTTTCGGATACTTTCGCAAACTGTATCTGTTTCGCCAATCCTTCTTCACGCTTCTTTTGTATGTCTTAACAGCGTAGCGCGCCTTATTTCTTCTATAAATGTACAATCGCACTCTCATTCACGCCAATTGCTTTGCGAAGTTCGGTCTCTTATAATTAATATTATAGAAATTCGATCCCATGTGGAACTGTGCTAGTGAGCTACAATTGAGCGTAGAAAATGTTTTAGATAAACGGTATTGCAAACGGTTTGCGGTCACTGTGGTGATACGGAAAAGCCGTGAAATGTTCTGGTAAGACCAATGTCATGGTTAAGCGACTAAGCGTGCATTGCGGCTTCACGTAAAATTTTTTGACAATGACGTACGTTTCTCTATGGTACGACTTCTTTAGGCGAAAGAGTAACGCAATATTATAAACTCCCACTCTAATTTAATTCAAATAATATGATTTATGCATCATCGTCTAAACTATCGTAAGAATAGGCCAGATCTTCCGGATGAGCACGCATGCACACATTCTCGAGCGAATAATGACGATAGTCTGCAAGAGTATAACATCCATGGTAACCTAAAAGGTGACTTAAAAATAAAACGTTATTAATCTTAGTCTCTGCTATCCAACAAACTAACACCTACTGTGTATCCTTGTAACTGATCAAAACTTGGTTAAACCCGTTTTGAATTGAATTTCATTAATACGTGTATGTATTTGTAGGACACTGACAAGAGTTAAGTCATAGTACAAGTGCTTAAAGGTTAAGTGTGAGTATTACATTGATGCTAGTGTAAGAATAATACATTTATGCACAGTGAACCGCAGACCCTGACTTCTCGTAGCTCAACTTGTCGAGCTCTTTATTTCTCAGACAGTGAAATACATACATACAAATCACTACGCCGAGTTTTTAATGAGGTAGGAAGAGAGTGCCTATGCATAGAGCGCCAGTTCTCTCTAGACTTACATACCTCTTTCGCTTCGTCCACATTCATCAGTCTCTTCATACATGCTCGTCGGTTTCGAGTACTCTTGACGTTCCCGTCCTTGAGCGTCCGATCGATTTAATCCAGGTAGTTAGAACGTGGTCTTCCTCTGCCTCTTCTTGCACACACAGTGAAATATTGAATCGTAATTAATGTTTTCTTTTTTATCTTCTCTTGATGGTAGGAAGATCAAAGGTACCTGATCCAGCTGGCACGACTCCAGGATGTCGTGAAGCCAGAGTGGCGGAATAGTGGCAAAGGCAAAGACACGTTGCATAACATCAATCACTTATATTCACGCCTTAAAAAGTCGCAGCTTGACGGACTCTACCAACTGTACAAGTAAGTTTTCGGCTAGGATTCATTTCACAACGCAATTTTTAAGAATAGTGATACAGCTGTGGTGGCCGAGTGCTGCTAGTACCTAGTTGCCTGCTACATAAAGATTGCAAGTTCGAATCTCGACTGTAATAATGAGTTTTTCTGACCTTGATGTGTTAAGTACAGTGATTATTCACATCAATAGGAAACCCGCATACGTAGTAAGAAATTCAAAGACGTATGCATAGTCGTGCTTCAGTAACGCCGATGAAGTCGTCATCTGTCATGTTGGTACCTAAAATGTGGTATCTCTGGCGGAAAAGTTTACGAAAAATCTAAAGTATATTTCTGGGTGGGTGTTTACCACCTCTGCCAACCCCTGTATTGGATAGCTGTGAATATATATAAAAAATACAAATAATAATGTAGGTGCATAAGTAGTATCTAATTGAACATTACAACCATAATAATCAAGTGTTAATTTATTTTATTTCAGGCACGACTTCCAACTATTCAACTACACCATAGACAATTATTACGAAATACTTAAAGAGGACGCGACGAGCAACCATGGATGAGACAACAAAGTTATTGTCGCTTCACAACAATGCGTCTTAATATTAAGCGTAGGCAAAACACAACCCAAGTTGATAAATGAAGGAAGTTATCTCATCAATAGCAAGACTGATCGCTACAGAAATGATTGATGAGTATTGATCGGGAAGGGACCGATATTTTCGTAGACAAAGATTATGGCCTTCAACAAAAAATGTTGCTGGTACTGAATTGTCTACGCAAACTTTCTAAGCAACTTGCTATACTATAATAGGTATTCTAGAAATACCTACAATGAGTTATAATTTTAATTCGTACGTCGATTCGAAGCCAGCAACATGTAACGTCGTTCTAGTATAAACGTCTAAAATCCTGTTCATTTGAAGCTGTAGGTAAACTTCTGAGCCATAATTAATCACTAATGATGCCTAACTTATTTCAATGTTTTCTCGTGCCCTATTGTAATTTGTATATATTTACTTTGAACCTTCAATCCAACTGACGTTGGAAGGCAATAGCCAACAAACTTGCTATCACAGTTGTGCAGACAGTTTAAATGAGCAATTCGAAAATAAAAGACGACGGCATCGAATAACAGTGGACTAAATATTTTAAATTTGTGCCTACTTCTATATTCAAAATTCCTTAGTGCTTCCATTCCATGTTAGATTTATGGAATTTATTTTAAAGGTAACCTATAAAACGTGTAGATAATATCTAGGAGTAGATAAGATCTAGTAGATAACACTAGCCAGTTATGGCTAGTGTTCCGTACGGATGGTTACATATACGAAGGAACCCTATCCCGACTTCTAAATTGACAGCAGCTAAATAGGCAATTGGCACAGCTATCGCTCTTGCTTACCATTGCAGTTCAGCAAATTATACGAACCTGTTAAGCGTTTTAAATGTACTTACTCCTTTACAAGTTTAAGTATACCTATTAAATCTTTTAATGAACATCCCTTAAAAATAATTTATGTTAAAAGAGCTGAAAGACTATCTGTTTCGTCATTAAATAATAACAAACAATTAGTTGCAGATCTTAACCAAAATAATATAATTGCCTTGAATTACAGCTCGTATTTATATATATATATATATATATGTATATATATATATATTCTCACGCCTTCCCACAAGAGTCCCCGAAGGGTAGGCAAAGGTGTATAGGTAATACCCACACACCCACTTTCCGCCAGAGGTATATTTTAGGTGCCAATGTGACAGATGGCGATTTCATCGCCGTTACTCACGCACGACTATACATACGCCTTTGAATGTCTTCTCAAACGTATCCAGGTTTCCTCTCGATGTTTACCTTCACCGTAAAGCTCGTGGTGTGACTAATCACTCGTATTTCTTTGTTGACAAATATAGATTTAGGTACCATACATATTTATTGGTGCAAATGTGCAAACCTTATTAAGTAATACGTACAAAACATGTTCAGATATTCACCCATGTGCAGATAGGTAATGATATAAGGCTTAAATTTCTCTGCACTCTGAAAATTATTAGTTTCTTCAAAAAGATCTACATCAATGTAAAAAATTTAATAAAACATGTTGTTGCAGTAAATGCTATAATTCAAAACCTTTACTCATTTCAATCGATATTATAAAACAAATTTATTAATGTTAGATAAATTCGCTGAACTATAAAGAATTATAATGAAATCTAATATAATTATGTTATTACAATCCTTCAATTAGGTACCTTATAATTGATCTCGCTGCACTCCAACTAGATACCACACCGCTTCGACAATAGTTTATCAAAAATATTTGTATGTCGTCTATAGATCGTGCAACCCACGAAGACGCACCCCACTATTCTTCCTCATAGTTAATAGTATAAGCGTGCCACCTTCCACTAATATTTGAGTATTGTCCGGTACATACTGATTACCTATGACTGCACACGCACAATACAATTAATAGACTCGGGTCATACTCCCCGCATCTCGCGACCCCCTCGGCTAGAAATTAGTGGGGCATGTCTTCGTGGATGGCACTATCTGTTTCTACGTTAGGGTATAATTACTTATTAATGTGAGAAATTGTGTTAGAAAACCGGACACAAGACAGCATTATTCCTTGCACTATGAGCTATGTGCCACGTCAAAGTTACAGCATTGCATTTGATAACTGATGATAGATTGAGTGATCTGCTTACGGCGTTTGCTACCGCATTTTATATGGAGCCCGTCGGTATCTGGTTAGAACAGCGATGACCATCAATTATCTTGAATTAAGGTCTTTCTTTTGTTGTGTTGCCATTGTTATAGTTGTGTTTATGTTTTAATTTATCCAAATGTTACCATATTTATGAATTTTGAAGTACATGTTATAGTTGGTTACGGAAAGTTAGACAACATAACGTTTTCATGTTAAATGTTCTTGAATAATTAACTAAATAACAAGATATTTTTTAAGCAAATAGGTACCCTCAATATTATGCATTTAAATCATTGGAACAAAATGTACAATGTAGAGCAAAAGCCTACTATACCATCCAAATGTTGACTCCAATTTTAAAAAGTTTTACTATTAAGTAACGTTTCATTACTAGTAAGTTTGAAAAATTTTACTAGTCGTAGCACATTTAGCGTATTTAGACGATTATGTACAAAAAATTAAAATTATTATGTAAGTACATAGGATTTATCGTTAAAGTTATTTAATTGTTTGCTATTAGTTTTATTAGCGAGAATGTACGTACATTAGTTATAACGGAACGAATATTAGACCAAAAAGTTATGGCCTATGATCGAAACTGTAATGGTGCTAATATTAATATAGAATTTGATCTCATATCAAACAGATTGTGAGACGGATGCAGTGCATACTTGTTGCTAATTATTGTATTGTGTTATAGATCCGGTAACTGAGTCGGTTGTGTTAAATAATGTTGAAAAGATTTATTATTCTTAGTACTTATAGAAAAATAAACTACGTATTTAATAATTTTGTCGCATTATTTTTCCTACACTCTATCCTAGACCACTTATCGAATATAATTTAATTTATTTCAAAAAGGGGTTATCGAAATATAAGGGTCATATTGCCTAAGTGCCAATATTTAACCATACACTGTTGAGCACAGATCACACGCGAACATTATGTAAAATCTGTAATCTGTGCTAACTAACCTATCACAGTTGCTATATTAGGTACTTTACTCTTTGCTTGCTCAGTAGGATCCTAACATAACAGGCCTCAGGACTCAATCGAATTTGTTCAACTTGCCAGCCTCAACAGAGATATTGCTTTATGATTATTGCTTTATGATGACATAATAATACCTGTGCCGGCGTGATTGAATGACAAATATCCTCACAAACTAATGTATAATTTTAGTAGGAAGTGATTATAAGAGCCACAAGCAAAGATAAATATGTGTACTGTAACACCCACAAGCAAAGATAAGTATGTGTACTGGAACACCCACAAGCTTAAAGCTAGAGACAAAACTTGTACAGGCTAGAATTTCATTGGGTTTTCACACTTAGTTAGGAATATACTTATGAAAAAAAACAACATACAACCAAATGGCATAATTATATATATTTTTGAAATTAAATTAATCAATACTATTGTGCTTATGTTGTTTTGACTAGATGCATTGGAAATTGCGGTAGGTATTCCCTCCTTACTAGCGGTTTGGTTTTATTTCTGAAAAAAAAATACGGTATCATTACTATTGACATTGACTGGCGGAATGTCGGTATGTATATGGTTACTACCTATTAACCTCTGCCTACCCGTTCGGGGACCTTTATGGGAAAGCGCGAGGATATTACTATTGACGTTAAAGATTGACGCAATAACATTGCGAGTGTATGGAAGAAGAGGCAGAGGAAAACCACTTTCCAACTAAATAGATCCAATAGATCCGACACTTAAGGATGAGAACGTCAAGAGTACTTGAAACCGGCGTGCATGTAAGAAGATTGATGAATGCGGATGAAGCAATAGAGGTCTGTAAGTCTAGAGAACTGGCGCTCTACTCTCTGCCTTCCCCCGTGAGTTACTAGGCGTGATGCTATGAATGTATAATTTTTTACACTGTATCTCCTTTTACCTATGTATTCTTTTATTTCGTCGAAACTTTTTACATAAATTACTATAATACATGTGTAATTTTTTTACGTAAAATTAGATCAGTTACTTCACAACTTCAAACGAAAGATGGCAGCACATGTCTATTGAACTATACGGCTTTCACATGTTGCCTTCAGTGTAAGTTTAACTTCTTGTTTTTCACCTGTTCCTGCAACCTGTATTAAATCAAGATACTCCTCCTTCTCCAACCAACTTAAGTTGATTACAATTACTGACCCTGTCTTTTTGGTCCTCTTTGGTATATCCACGATATCAATTGGATGTGTGGTGATGATGATGGGTCTCACTGAGCCAAAAAAGTCTGTGATGGGCACGGTACGAGTGTTCCGTTTGAACAGGTCTCGTCGCACGCCCACTGTTGACAGACATGCACTTTTTGGGCACACAGCAAGCTGAAACATATTATTATACCAAATTTATTTCGTTTTTAACAAATCTGACACTTGATGAAATCATTTGTCTCGGCTGGGGTAAATATTGGTTGCTGACATAACTGATCAAATTTTTTTTACAATACATACATTGGTATAAATCCGCACAAATTTACCTAGTTCTAAACAAAGCAAATTTGTACTGTGGGAACTGGACAATGATATACAAACATACTTCACATACACATGAACACAGAGGACATGCAAGACTAAGATACTAATGTTCATCACAGAAATATCTGATACAAATAAAAATTGGGACCACAAGTTATAGAGCACATGGTTGTCAAAAATGCAACTCTTCAACCTGGTCTAAAATTGTATGTGATAATGCCTGCAATAGTTATTAACTGTGAAAATTAAGAGAATTACATAAATACTCACAAATTCCTCCATGGATCTTTTACTATTAGGATGAACATTTTCCAAAAATTCCAGTACATAGTATGTGTATCTGTCAATTATATACACGCCAATTGCTGAGTCCACATGGTGCTGCAACAATCATATATTTTGTATTTATTCTCATTTTATTATGTTTCATTCACCCAACATTTTAAATCATAAATGTATTGAGCATATAAAATAACTTACCGAAAGTGAATCTTCGCCAACCAAACTACTGGCGGTTGCCAAAATATTTGGAGAATAAAACTTTTCATACATAGAAGATGCTTGACATGTGTCTATTATGAAGAAAATTTCATTATATCTAGAAAAAAAGAAAAAAGTTTGTTGAATATAATTTAGACTTTTTAAAGATATTATAGTATGTAGTATTAATAAACACTCAAGGATCGGAATGTCTAGAGTTCTTGAAACAGGCTAGTACAAGAGACTGATGTATGTGGATAAAGCAAAGGAGTCTTCAAGTTCCACTATGAAATTACATGCTTGCCAAGTATTTTTTAAAACATCAATCAAAATTCAAAGAAATAACATTGTTTTAGAATATGTAAAAACCATTGTTAAATCAATAACTTACAAAGGAAAGTTTACCTTCTTTTCTGCCACATTTGTTCTAGAGCATCAGCCAGTTCTTGACTGGTGACCTCTTCAGAATCTTGAAATTTAAGGAAGCCATCTCCACCATGGCCAGTTAGATAGATGAGGATGTTGCTGCCTTCATCTGTGAGGAGACGCTTAGAACGAGGAGTGTCAGGTGGAACTCTTCCAGTCAGGAGCCTGATGAAGTTTTCTACTGACACCTACCATAAATAACAAAAGTTATATCTCATTTAACAATCATATCTTAACTAAATCATTGCCCACATGTAAACAATAGCAATTGTTACAAATACCTGCCAAGGGTTATAGGGAACGACACCTGACCTTCCATTTAGAGACTTGAACAAATAGGCAGTGTGTCTTTACCAGTGCTACACAAGGTGACAGCAAACATAGAATGTAGATGTATTCATGGGGAAGAAAAATAGACTTAATTACTGATATCACATATCAACACACCCTCATAGGGTAGTGAAATTTACTTACTTAAGTTGAGAAAAACTATTTTGCACACAACCATGGAAAAAAGCTCTCTAGGTTATTTGTCAAGAATGTTACCTTACCTCATAGCCTCTATAATCGACTTCAACATCATCTCCATACACATTAATCTGCTCATGGGCATTGTTGAATATAGTGGCTGGGCGAGGATTTCTGGGGTTGCAGGCCATGTCGTCCGAGATCATCAAAATGATCTGACTGTCTGGAATACCCAATCTCTTCACACTACGATAGATCGATAGGACGTTTGCTACATGCCGGTAATTGAACCAAAATCTCGACGTATCCACTAACACAGCCCAGTTGTTCGTGTGGTTTGATTTAATGAAGTCGTCTGGAATCTAAAAAACAAGTAAAATAGATAATATTACAGAATGATCCTGTAATACTTATAGCCTAAAGGATATATTGGTTTACCTCTATACCTAAACAGCATACAAAAAGGTGTACTAGAACTATACATTTACCAAGCAATAACATCATCGTTATACTTTAGTAACATATATACTCTTGGTAATAGTTTTAGTTCAAACAATAACTTATAAGGCGTATTTTTAATTCAATTTACGAATGCCTGGTAGTCATATTATTTGAGATATAGCTGATATAGTGATATGTACGTCCTGATATACACACACTGACTCAAAGATTCAAAGATTACAATATAAATGTATACTGTCAGTTGTCACTGACTGAATAATCTTTTCCGTCATGGACTGACGTATGTCAGTATCTCTTTAGAGCATATGTTTTCTGTGGATAGAAAATAAATGCCGCAGTATTCTAAGGAAATATTTGAAGTTAAAAATCGTCTCATTATTGTATAATTAGGTTAGGCACCACCGTTTTTGAGATATGGGGTTCTCAGAGCTTTGATTTTAATTAAACTTATTTAATGTCTTGGATTCATGTCTTTCAGTCAACGAATCATAAGTATTATGAGAGTTTATACTTTCTACATTGATTAGCAACTACAGTAATAATTTACTAGTATTTTGAATGGTCAACAGTATTACAGTGACATAGACATTGTAAAGAAGTAAAGAATGAGAGATATTTTTTTGTATAATAAATTAATTTATAAAATTATAAAATAATTAACATTCAAAGTCTATTTCCTCAAACTGAGGACCATCTTAGGATATCAAAAATTCAAAATTGTAACATATACTTTTACGCATTTTTTTAAAGTTAGTATAAACTTATACTATGGCGGGTAGAAGTATTATAAACACAAAAGGGGTACCAATATCATGGATACCTCTCACTGGATACGTCTCAGAACAATAACTAAAGCTTATTCTGAGACCTACGTATACGCGTATAGATTTGTTTTGTTAATCTTAGCACTGACATTAGACATTGTAGAAATAAAAAATCGAAATGTCAAATATCTAACGTAAACAAAAAATCATCTCAGAATTTAATTAAATTAACAATGAGTAGCCGCAATCCCAATACATTGATGAGTGTACCGGACGAACAGTTCGATTATCTTTTTAAAATTGTCTTAATTGGTGACTGTGGCACCGGGAAAACATGTATTGTACAACGTTTGAAGTCGGGTAATTTCATAGAAAGACACGGAAATACAATAGGCGTAGATTTTTCGATGAAAACGTTGATCGTTGATGGGAAAAAAGTCAAGGTAAGTTATTTTATTTTATTCGAATTGGGCTACTACGCTGTATTAAATTGAATCATTACTGGATTTTAGCTGCAGATATGGGATACCGCAGGGCAGGAGCGGTTCCGCACAATCACTCAGAGTTATTATCGTTCAGCGAATGGTGTAATTATTGGTAAGCAACTCGAACACAAACAATTTTCTTTTGTAATTAACTCGCTTTCATAAATCATGTTTCGTTGTCACGTTGGCACCTAATATACCTCTGGCGGAAAGTGGGTGTGTGGGTATTACCTATACGCCTCTGCCTACCCCTTCGGTGACCCTTGTGGGAAGGCGTGAGGATATATTATTATAATATTTTTTTATTATAATTTACTTAAAGTAGATTTCTTAGAAATCCTGCAAACAAAGCTTCTTTAAAAATATGACACCTATTAAGGAAAAAAAGACATCTGTTAAATGCTCCTAATATTATGGTGGCAGTTAGACAATCTTTATTTATAAAAATGTTATGTTGGTTTGTGTAAGCTTCAAAAACTCAAAAAGTTCTGCACCGATCAAGCTGAAATTTTAGCATGGTACATAATTAGCATCAAGGATTGTTTTTATCAATTTTTTGCATCAGTCACATATCCACAGCGAAGTGTGGCAGGGTACAGCTAGTGTTATATATAAATGTAATTATTGTTTAAAAAGATATGTTTAATAGTTCAAAGTCCCTAATAGAATTTCTTTTCGACCTATGAACAGACTATTTGCTGTCATTCAAATGATCTTATATATAGCAAGCAATACTCTAGAAAATTATTAATCATAATAATATATCTAATTGCTAATGTGTATCATAAATTTCCAGTATATGATATTACAAAAAGATCAACATTTTTGTCATTGCAAAAATGGATTGAAGAGGTCAGAAGATACACATCCTCTAATGTGATAGTCTCCTTGATTGGCAACAAATGTGACTTGTTGGATCAGAGAGAAGTAGAACCCGATGAACCTCAGTCATTCTGCCGCTATGTTCCAGAGATAATGTTTGTAATGGAGACATCTGCTAAGGACAACACTAATGTTGAAGATACATTCCGTAATTTGGCTACAGAGCTTAAGGTAATATAAAATATTACATCTTACTATGATACACCCAATTGCCCACACTGGGTGCTACCAGGCTATCAGAAGCAGTACCTATAAACACATACATATATTAAGTTTGTTCATTATATATTGTTGCAACTACCAGTTATAATTGAATCCTAGGCTTCAGCTAGATTGACAACAAAACCATTACAAAATGTCTGCATAGACTAAACTTTCAAAGTTTTTGTTTTCATTTGTTATTCAATTATAATATATATTTTTTTTAACTTAATTTGTCTATCAAGTTGTAAACAGACAATTGATCGTTTTAAGTAACCTTATATCTAAACAGTAAGGAGTAATTGGATATTGGCAAATTTGGTACCAATTGATTTCTTATTAAATGTTTTTCCTTCACAATAATATGGAAAAGACAAATGGGTTCTAGTTGATTGATACTTAATAATGTTGGGCTTCCATTATAAACTCAACCAGATTGATAATATGTCTTCTTTTACACTCTATGTGTAGATCTTAAACATTGCAACCTTAAGACATTTGGAAATCGGAAAATTTTAAAGGCTATCAAACATATAAAATCTATAGGCTTGTGATCACTTAACATCTGGATATATGCTTGTGTACCTTTGTACTATGACAATATGTGAGAATTTACAATCTCATGTCTACTGATTACAAATACACCAGAATTTAATTGCCTGAATGAAGTGAATTGCCTGCAGGAAAAGATTGCAAGTTAGAATCCTGACTGTACCAATGGTTTTTTCTGAACGTAAGTACAGTGATTTGTCATATCATGAGATGCGGTGAAGGACAATATTGAGAGTAAACTACATATGTTTGAGAAGATATTAAATACTTATGTATAGTTGTACTTGAAAAACGGCGATTGACATGTCATCTGCTACAAGGATGGAACTTATATTTTCAGGGCAATATACAACAATAATGATATACAAATTAAATAATTTCAGAGACAACATGACAACAGTGAGGGTCCCCCTGCAGATTCAGACTCTGTTATTCTAGGAGAAAGTCACTCAGTGAGTAGATGTCAACCTTGCGGCTCATAGATCATGTTAGACCAAATTCATCAATATTTTTCGTTTATTCACATTTTTGTGGTCACAAATTAGCTTTTGGGTGCTCTGTAAATACTGTGTTAATCACGAAATATTTTTTCTACACATCTTCATTTTTAAGAATGGTTAAATCTTCATTAACTTGTAAGAAGTGACTCTTTTAAAAATCAATTCTGAAGAAAAGAGGTAATCAAAGTTACTAATTATCGAAAAAATATATTTTCAAAATTGAAAATAAATATCAATAATGAAATAATATTTTCCTTGTTATAAGACACATAAGTTCTGTCATAATAATATTAAACTTGGCTTTAAGTTTTAATTTAAGTATTTTTTACGTAACTGACAATACTTGACGATATTGTTTAGTTTTATATTTTTAAATCGGTTTTGGTGATGTAAATAATGATGTAGACTTATTTTAAAAAAATGTAACCACCTAATCGAGACTGATTTAAGCCATATAATTAGTATTGAATTGTAACCTAAACAATAGATTAATATTTTCTTGCCGACATTAAATAATCATTATTCATTTACAAGCGAAATGGATGGCTATATGATTAGTATTACGTTGATGGTATTCCCCATAGAAATTTCAACTCTATTAACTCATTAAGAAATATTTCGTAATCGTATGTGATGTGATAATGTCAGTGTTATTAAAAAACAAAGTATAGCCACATTTGTCTATGAGGTCATCTATACAAACAAAGATAAACTTTATCACAGTGTTATAATGCATCATTCTTTATTATGGTGTCAAAAAAGATATCTTTATAATTAAACATTAGAATTTTTATACATGAAAGTCATCAAATAAATAGATTATCTATTTATGCATCATAGTTTTCGCCCATCTTCATCTTACCATATAGTGTGTGCTTAATTCACCGCAGGATCCTTCAAAAGTATTTGACAGTTGTGTTGTCAAAAGTTTCTTCTATCCTCACGTTTTGAATGGCTTTATTCACTTTCAAGTTTAAGTTGAATGATGTCATTACTTGTTATATGTATGTTCTTTAAGTGTTACTAGTAACACCTCAATTATAATCTAATATATAGCATACTAATAATCAAAGCCTTATAGATATTAAAATCAAACCTATTGTTACATGAATTGTCTATGATATCAAGTCTTTGTGTCATCGAGAATGTCCCTTATAGTACGAACACTTGTTTTAATATATAAATAATAATTATTTGTTAGCCCTAGGCCTTAGTTCTGCCTAGAAGCCCACCCAAATAAGCCCACAAAAACTTTGCTCACCTGCAATTTGTAATGAAAAAAATTAATTAATAGTAGCTGTGGTGTCCAGTAGTATATTTTTAAGTGACTGGGTTTAGTTCAATATTCTTATGTTTTTACAGAAAACATATTTCGTAATATATCTGTTTATTTCACTTGTCAAAAAATAAATGGAATCTCATATTACATGTTTCTCATGTAAAATTATCAGGAATCTTTAAATGTGATATGTGTGTAAATTTTGCAATAAAACAATTCTATCATTTTAATCATATTTATTTTTAACTGTGCTGTAAAATGTATTTAGATTAAATTTTTAACTGTTCCACGGAATTTGTTCCCATAATAAAATATTGTTACAATCGTGTGGTTTACTTTTTTATATGAATACTTCAGAAAACCTCATAATAATAATACTCTTTATTAAATCGCATAGAATATAAACAGATGGAATATTAGCAGATAGTTAAAATAAAACAAAATTTGTTTAACACAAACAAAAAAAGGAAACTGGTTTTCGCAATAGAGTCAGCTTTCAGTCTGACATTTATGTTATAATTATATTTTTTCTTTAAACCTTACATAAAAAAATACATATTTTAATAATAAAAAAGAAGGACATTGACTAAAGATCGCCTTCATCTTAAAAAAAGTTAACGATATGATTTTTGGAATCACTAACAATGATATCCAGTTGCTTGGTCACGTGGATCCCGGATATCCATCCGAACTTGCCCGGCTGTGAGCCCAGACCGCCGAAGACTCTCACCAATTGGCCAGTCGGCTTGAAAATCTGCACGCGACAATTGCCGGAATCGCCTACTAGTATATACCCCATTGGGTCAACAGCCAACACTTCAGGTTGTCTGAACTGTCCCTTCCTTTGGCCAAGGGATCCGAACTCTATAATTTTATTCTTGTCTTGTTTATTGTATATCTTGACCCGTCGGTTGCCACTGTCCAGTATAATGACTCGGTCGCTCGTCACAGCGACGCTAGTGGGGGAATTCAACTCAGTACACGTCACTTCTTTCTTCTCCCAAGCATTGGCACTTGGCAGCACTTGGTGTTTCGTTACCACTCCTATTTGGTCGACAAATTTGCCGTCCGGTTGTAGGACCTGGGAATTATAATACATTTGTGTCGTAACTTGATTTTTGTGGCGCCTGCTAATAGTGAATAGCAAGGCGTTGCGCTCTTCACCAAGAAACAGGTTGCAGAGTCATAAAATTAAAAGCTAATTTTAACGCTCTATATCGAATGCTTTTATTAACACCCAGTGTGATTTGATTTTACAGTGTCTGCGTATCCGTACATAACTATCTCTAGATAAGGTTTTATAACTAACGTCCTGCTATAACTCACACGATAATAACTTTATCAAGTATCTGACTACCTACTTTTGAGTAGGTACTAATTTTGAAGTGTGAAACGGAATCCATACAGCCTTGTCTTAGTATAATAATAATATATCCTCACGCCTTCCCACAAGGGTCCCCGAAGGGGTAGGCAGAGGTGTATAGGTAATACCCATACACCCACTTTCCGCCAGAGGTATATTAGGTGCCAACGTGACAGATGGCGAGTCCATCGCCGTTACTCAAGCACGACTATACATACGCCTTTGAATTTCTTCTCAGACGTATGCAGGTTTCCTCTCGATGTTTTCCTTCACCGTAAAGCTCGTGGTGTGACTAATCTCACTCTTACTTGTCTTAGTATTATTCAAAATAGAATTACCTGCACTCGATCGTTTCCGGTATCTACGACGTATATATGTATGTTGCTGTTGTCTGTCGCAATGCCCTCCGGTGATCGGAACATGCCCGGCCGGCTACCCTTCTGCCCTATAGAGCGCAGGTACCCGCCTTCTTTTGAAAACACATGCACGCAGTGCTTCCACTTGTCTAGTACGAACAATGAAATTATACATTTTATATTTTATAAATTAAAAAGGGCCGAATATTTTAACATACATCTTACGCATATGACAAAATCGATCACGAGGTAGGTACGTATCGAAAGATAGAAATGCGGTTCTTTCGCTGGTAATCAAAGCTACTTGCACTTAAATGACTATGACTTAAAATGTTAATATTACGCTACTTAATCGAAATTTTTCGTAACGATAAAATTGTCATAAATAATAGAGCAAATATATTAACTATTGGTAACACACTACAAATATCCATAAATGCTAAATACAAGATATTGATACATGTCTACATAGATAACCTACCTGTTATATAAATTTCTCCCAAACTTTTCATAAAAGCCACATGAACCGGGCACAGCATCTCCTCGCAAGAGAGTCGAGTGATGATCTTAGCTTGCGTACGTTCTACTACCAATACACTATGACTATCCATAGCGCATACGTAAAGATGGTTCGTCCATGGACTCAGTCCAATGCCGCAGGGTCGCGACGTTTTTCGCCAAACATAGTGAGGAATGAAATTCCGTGATCTGGGAAATAAAAACATTTGAATCAATGTTAATAACAAATGAAGGTTATAAAAATGACCTTTTAAAATTCAAAGCTTGTCTTAATTTAAGATCATGATAATCTTTCGAATTATTGTCTTAAAACATTATTAGGTATAATATAATATATCCTCACGCCTTCCCACAAGGGTCCCCGAAGGGGTAGGCAGAGGTGTATGGGTAATACCCACACACCCACTTTCCGCCAGAGGTATATTAGGTGCCAACGTGACAGATGGCGAGTCCATCGCCGTTACTCAAGCACGACTATACATACGCCTTTTGAATTTCTTCTCAGACGTATGCAGGTTCCTCTCGATGTTTTCCTTCACCGTAAAGCTCGTGGTGTGACTAATCACTGTACTTAAGTTCAGAAAAACTCATTGGTACAGTCGGGATTCGAACTTGCGACCTTTGCGTCGCAGGCAACTGCTCGAACCACTCGGCCACCACGGCTTTTTATCTCTTATCTTATATCTTAACTCTGTGACGTCATATAATACATTATTTATGTTTACCATATTATCTTTAAAATTATCAATCAATACTTTAGTGATAGATATCGAACGATGACCAAGTTGTAATGTTTACCTAAAACGACACGTTCGTGAAATGTAGATACAGATTCTTGAACTCACCTATAGTGCATGACCAAGTTCTCTTCGCTCTCCAATGGATCATTTTGCCTTGTCGTCGCTTCAAGGACTGGATCATCAGACTCCGCATCCAGAGGAGTAGCTGAATCCGATTCAATTCGGAAATTCTCTTGATCAAACACGAACCTTTCTGTATCCCATTTAGAGACATCCGACAGAAGTTGCACCGTGTTTTGATGAAGATTTATGAACGTTAACACCTGTGTAGAAAGAGCATGTTTAAGTTTAACATACCTAAATACATACATATTATCACGGTGAGTCCCTAACGGGGTACGGGTTAGTATGAAGGTAAAGAATAGTGCACCAGTTCTCTCAAGACTTACATACCTCTTTCGCTTCGCCCACATTCATCAGTCCCTTCATATATGCTCGCCGGTTTTGAGTATTCTTGACGTTCCCGTCTCTGAGTGTCCGATCGATTTGATGTAATAGTTGAAACATGTTCTTCTTCTGCCTCGTCTTGCACACACTTTCGCTTTGTATATCTGTTTCGTCAATCTTTCTTCACTCATCATTTCTATATGTCAAAACCATAGTTCACACCCTTGTTCACGCCAGTTGTTTTCGAAACTATTCATTGCGGTTACTCTCTAAGATCGTTACTTTTATGCTAATTTCATGCTTCCTCTGACATACCTAGGATTTGGTGCCGTGCAATAAAGTAATATACATTTAAGAAATTATCCACACCTACCTACCTGCCTCCTTCCTTCTCCTGAACAGTTGAAGAGAGAACAACGTCAGTATTCAACGTATTTGGAGGTCTGATACGTCACAAGGGGCACACTTTTCATAATATTCTATAAAAATACGTATCTTAACCATAATAAGGATTATGATACGCTTGGAAAATTATCAGATCATTATCACCACACTGCTCTCTGATTAATTTATTTCGAGTTTATAATCAGTCATTGCGCAGTGATTTCTTACCGTTAAAATCGATATGATATCTGTAGCTCCCCTTTTCTAAGGTCGAATTAATAGGTAAGCAGACAGTGCATCCCCTGGACGCTTAAACACAGTGCCTTATTCCCTACACCGAATTCCTAGATTTGTACCTTGTCATCATCTTTTAAGAGCTCTGCTGATGTCATAGCTTTTGTCGCTACAGTTTTAGCTTCGTCAAGAGATGACTTAAGTGCTAAAGCTGACATGTCACCAGATTTCTGCAGATCTGCCGCTTCTCTCAACATACTTTCTTTTGCGTCTATTATTGCGTTGATCTTCTCATCAGCAGCTATGTTTATTTGTTCTACTATGCGTTCACAACGATCCTGAAATAATTTGGAAAGTTTATAAAACCTATCAATGTATCAAACCTACATCCTTACGTTATTGAAGAAGTTCATACCTTATAGTATTCTATTTTGTGTTCTAGTCTACTTGCTGCAGAGTCGAGTTGTTTTAGAATGGAACCAACTTGAGTTCGCATGTCATCCAAATGTTGGGACCAGCATACTCGACAGAACCTCTGCAAATGATGAACTGGGCATTACTTAAAATTTACCGATTATTAGATTAATGCTGCAATTAAGGAGACCGTATGCTGACTACGTACATAAAATAATATACTGGCAATATAACGAAAGAACCGATCTCAAGATTTAATAAAATAAAAAAAAGGTCACGTTGAATTGGAGAAAAAGATTATATACATTGAGATTCGGGTGGGTGCATTCATTAAATTGATGTATAATAGTTATTTCTATCCTACAAATATAAAAAAATACGTTGTGAAAATTCTATTTACCAGTTTGCAATGCTCGCAACATTTCACGTCTATATTATCACACATAGTTTTGCAATGTGAGCATCGCACTCCAGCTGCGAACAGGTCAACACTCTGGACTCCCGGACTGGTGTTTATGGGCGTCGTTGGTGGCGTAGCAGAACTTCTCATAGAGGGATTTGCTTTGCCTCCAACCAGTTGGAGCAGAGAGTCTATGTACAAGTTTGAAGGTAGAGTGTTGACGAAGTTTTCCCCCGTTACATGTATTCTGGTTCTACATATTGGACAGTCGACAACAGGTACATCTGAAACGTATGGAGTTCCTAAATTTACTTTTTGAACGAAGAAAGAATAAGAATAATGTTGCGTCCAGGGTTTACTAAAAAAAGAAAACTATAGTCTTGACATACTGTATAGAGCTGTGCCCCCGATTGCATCCGCGTAAAATATGATTTCGTTAAATTGTTTTACGGAATAAAACAATTTCATCCAATTGTGTTCATTCGTGTTTGCGTGAAAGAGGAATAGAGATCCTTACAAACTTTCGGATTTATAATATTAGTTTGATTTATTCAAATAATGTAAAAATATCTTCAAAAAATTATTAAAATTACCAAAGAATTGGGCACAAAAAATTTTCGCTCGGTAACAAACTATGAAACTACTCTTTAAAGTTCAAATTTTATATGTAGTTGTAACTGTGGATACCAGTATATATATATGTCTTTATATAGAGCGGGTGAAACCGTGGGACTCATGAAGTGGTGTATAAAATATAATTAAAACCTTATGAATACTTTGAGTAAAATAAATAATAATAAAAACAAACCAGCAACATAAACACTCAGACACGCCAAGCAGAATGTATGCTGACACGGCAGCATCTTTGGATTGTGGAGCACTTCCAGGCATAGCGCACATTGCACGATGTCTGATATTCCCCCTGCGGATAATCTGAAGATTGAAACGAGGATTGAAATCTTAGCTCCCTAAAACGCAGATGTAATTAATAACTTCTTTACTTGGCAATTTGATGTCTAAATGATTCGTGATTCAGACTATGTTTGATTGATTATTTGATTGTCATTAACTTGACCGATAAATTACTTAATTCAATAATTTTTTTTTATACAACAAGAGTGGCAAACAAGCATACGGCCCACCTGATGGGAAACGGTTACCGTAGCCTATTTACGCTCACGATACTAAAATATCACTTGCGCGTTGCCACTCTGTGTTTGGAGAGTTATAGTGTGTTGGCAGCATGTGGGTTTAATCCCTCTGCTTCCAACACAATGTAACAATCCTCCCACTCCCCAAGGAGCTCATTACTGGAAACCTTATTCACCGCGTAGGAACACAACACAAAAAATTTGTTATTTGGCTACGGACTTCTGTAAGGTGGAGGTCCTGCCCCAGTCGGGCAGCTCCGAATTCGAACGGGAAACGCGTTATGCCCTACCTCTCTTAAAATTTAATTAATTAAATATTAAATATAAACCAATTACCGATGCTTGAATTGAACCTATTGAACTTATTATATATATATATCATTATGCCATGTCCCTCAGGTAAGGCGGAAAGAGTAAAGTACCAGTTCTCTCTTGACTTAGAAAACTCTTTCGCTTTGTACAAATTCATCAATCGCGACATTACGTCCTCAGTAGTCGGTACTTACATTCCTTACGTCTCCATCTTCAAATGTGTTCGATTTGATCCAGGTTGGTGTTTGGAAAGTGGTTTCCTCTGTTTCTTCGTCAGTATTTATTTTATTAATTTTTTAATAATATATCCTCACGCCTTCCCACAAGGGTCCCCGAACGGGTAGGCAGAGGTCTTCTCAGACGTATTCAGGTTTCCTCTCGATGTTTTTCTTCACCGTAAAGCTCGTGGTGTGACTAATATATATATATATATTGTATATGTACAATATAAAATGTGTGGTCTGCAGCGAATGATATTAATTTTTGACACAGTATACAATCCGCATTATGGATGGTTCATGCAACCACAAAGCGCCACAGTGAACCGTGGCAGTGTACAGTTGGTATTTAATAATTATATTTGTTAAAAATATTGGTACTACTTACTTTCTGGGCTTAGAATCCGCCATGTTATTTACAGTTCTAGAAGTAGTATTCTTATAGAAGTGACCATCCGTCTGGACACGCGATAAGGGCGTCGGGAGATCTAGATCAATTTTCTGGCTGTTCCATCGCTTCAAGGTAAAGAATGGCTTTTTCTTCAACTTTTCTGTCATATCGACCACAAACAACGAAATAGAATGACGAACTAAACTAATGAATGATGCCGATAACGATAAATTAAACACGACAATTTCGAGCTGATTTCAGAGCGATCGAAATAATCCTTAAGATAAGATACATGCTAGATGGTACTTTTAGATTTAGTTTATATATTATCAAATTATGAGTTTAATATTTGTGTGGTCATTTCGTTAAAACTTTACAATGTAGTCCACTCCGCGAAGGATATAACGGCCCGGCGCGACACGATATATGAAATCGAAACCACATTATCATTGTAAAAGACGGCGTAATAAAATTTCCTTTTCTCCGCATTTGTGGCGTAAAAATACCATTGATCCTTTTCCTTGACATACGATGTAGCCACAATGCATGTAGTTTCGAGAAAGTTATCAAAACAAATGTAGGCTTCGAGGTTGCCATATTTTAAGGGGAGGTCGATGCAGTGTAACGGTAAGAACAGGTGAAGATACGCTCTCGCCGCCTCTTCTGGCTCCTTTGCCCAATTTGGTAGCAACATTAATTCAAACCTGTCACTTTTTACTCGTTAAATATATTTTCTATCTGTTTCCATTTTTCGGACACCTTATAATGTCATTATGCAATTAAAAGAAGTGTTTCGGCCGTGGTGACCGATTGGATTAGGTAGTCACCCGTCAAATTAAGGTCGCTGGTTCGATCCCCGATGATATGTCCGATGTCAGAAGGTGTGTTTCCGGAACTTAAGTACAGTGATTCACATACCACCGAAGTTGAAGGAAAACATCGTGAGTAAACATGCATTAGTCTGAGAAGAAGTTCAAAGATACATCTATATTAGTGCTTTACAAACGGCGTTGGACTCGACCTCTGTCACGATGGCAACTAAATCTGTTTCTGGTGTAGGCGTGAAGATCTAGAAGACAGATGTGGACTTTTGCACTTTGGACTAAAGATGGCATAACCATGTCATAGCGCGGCCTCTGGTTGGTGATACCGGTTGCACCTCACTAAGCTATAGATAGGTACTTACATTGGTATCCTGTACATCTCTAATTACTTGGCTCTGCGCCGGCTGAATTATTTATGATACTTGGCGGTTAACAACCCGGTGGCTTAGTTTGAACCTTTCAGATATCCTGTTCACGGTTCGCGTTTACCGATGCCCTGTTGTCGCTTTTATTTTTCCAAATAGGTTGCTAGAAAACGTATTTCTTTAATCATTAGGTGGGTTAACGATGAACGGTAGACCTAGCTTCTTAATACGGTTTTTAAACACATTTCACACGTGGACAGTTAATTTATTGACCGGCATAGAATGAACTTGTTTTAAATAAAACTTGACGTCTATAAATTTATCTATTTCACAATCTTGAATTATGGCAAAAGCGTGTTTTTGTTAAGGCCATCTCATCGGTACTTCTTCTTTATCATATTCTTTAAAAATACTCTGCCTTAAGGACCTCACCATGACGTAAAATTTTACGTTTAAATATTCAGGTGTGTGAAAGGTGTTGGATTAATATATGCGTCTTATGAATCTGTCCCTTTCACACTCGTGAATTAAGACAAAAGCACTTTTTAGATCTGCATCTGTGCCTCTAAGCATAACTTATAATATTGTATCATGCCTACCCAATAATGTTATAAGACTTTTACCGCACAAAAAGGGAATTCCCTACCGAAGGTAAATTGTTTGTTTTGATCGTGCTTTGTCAGAATCAGAGCATCAAAACCAAACTGATTTATAATCGAAAATTATCATTAAGGTAAAACTGTAAAATAATCATTTCTATCGGAAAAATGCACTCAGTACAATATAAAAAATCTGTGTTTTATGAAGGTTTAAATTCCCAAATTGTTTTGACGACATGATGCCTACGCCTGCCTTTTACCTAATTCTAATAACGCAAGTCAGTTTCAATGTACGGGGAGCTTATTGCCATACATCGGAACAAGACAAAGGTCTCGCACTGCGCGGTTCCAGAAGAGTTTCCTTCCGCCAACGCTTAGGCTGTGGAATGAACTCTCCTTTGAGGTTACCCCAGATACTACACCATAGAGTTCTTTAAAAAGGGTGTGAAAAGATATCGACAACGCGCGAGCAATACCTCTGATGTTGCAATCGACCACATGAGGCGTTAACCGCTTACCATCAGGCGGGCCGCATGCTTTTTTAGTGGTTGGTTTCAGTAACAAATCCTTCCATAATAATGGACCTTAAATTATACCATCAACAACAGGTACCCCGCGGGTTCAACCGCGCCAAATTAGCTGACATTAATACAAAGATTTCAATAGTTTTAAAAAGAGTAGGTATAATAACACATACATAATAATAATAGTCCCAAAAGAAAAATGTTGCTTTATAAAAAGTTAAAATATTTTATTTGTAGTTTTTAAAACATTACAAAGTTACTCAACAAACAAACAAACAAACATTTCCTCCCTTTTAATATTATTGTAGACACCCGCTGACATTTTCTAAAGTAAATTATAGTTGTGGGAATTGTGAGGGATATGTATAGGTTACCGTGTTACGCAAAACCCATCCGGCAGATCAGGGTGAGCAGCTTTACACTGCCAAGCGCCAATTACGAGCTTATACTTCACAGGCACTTAATGAGATCGCTAATATACAGAGCATTTATATACTTATAATAATAAATAACAGACTAGTACTATATATCCTTACGCCTTCCCACAAGGGTCCCCGAAAGGGTAGCCAGAGGTGTATAGGTAGTACCCACACACCCATTTTCCGCTATAGATATATTTTAGGTTCCAACGTGACAGATGGCGAGTCAATCGCCGTAACTCAAGCACGACTATACATACGCCTTTGAATTGCTCCTCAGACGTATGCAGGTTGCCCCTCGATGTTTCCCTTCACCGTAAAGCTCGTGGTGTGACTAAGCACTTATATATTTATCATACAATTATATACAAGTTATACCTAGGTAATAAGTTCTTAAATAAACATATTGTATGTGAATGACGCACAAGGATCCCCGATGGAGTAGGCAAAGGTGGAAGCCTCTTTTTGTCGGATATGTTAAGGTGCATGCTGCCTGTCACCGGTGACAGGTGGCGTGTCTTCACCTTCGCCTCTAACTTCGTCTCCGATCGTAGTTCACATACGTCATAGAATTGCTTCGCATTGCAATGGTGTCATCATTATGTATCTATATGAGGAAGTGATAATTCACTGTACTGAAGTTCAAGTAAATCTCATCATTCCAGGTTAGGTATTAACCAAACTTACACGTAAAGAACAATCGCGCAGACGATCCACTTAAGAAGCTTTAAGAAAACCCAAGTTAAGAAATAATAGAATGAAGATTTAAACAATAATACCAAGTTTTATCCTTTACAAAATGTTGACAAACATGGACATAAACTTTGGAATATTCCGATGATTACTTTAACGATTTCATTTTAAACCCAAAAAATATTGTTCAATAAACTTTATGCTTCTTTCAATAAATTTTATATTATGCATTTTCTTAAAAACACACAGCGTCGATTGAAGAATGGTTTTGTCAACTTACCCAATTTCCGGCTATGTTGTTAGTTTACCTGTTTGTCACCAGAGGGGGCGCCACTTCCTTTGTCATAATAATTAAAATGAAATGTTGGCACCACCGAACAGTTGTCTTTTCGTCATAGCGTTTTGTAATTACCCACGAGCAGGACGTATTTTTCTGCTCCCATAGAAATTAATTTACTTATTGTTTAAAGTTATTACGATTTTTCACAATTTTAAATTACGTAAAAATATAGTGCTCGGAGTAATCTTATCGCCTTATATAAGGTATTAAGTGTAAAATGTGTGAAGAATATCAACCGATTGCTTCGAAAATCGGGGATGCAGATGGGGAAAGCACATTGCAACCGCAAGAAAGCACGTACTCCCCCGGAGAGAAACGTCGACGGCCTCCTAGGGGTAGTGAGGATTCTGAATCGGATTCGGAATCTGATAGTGTATCCTCGCACCCGCCAAATAAGAGGGGCAGATCGACCTCAGTTAATTTAGATCCACGTGTGGACGCTTTAATAAACCAGGTAAGTTATCTGACAAACTGTTTGCAATGCTATCTCCCAGTTGAGTCGAGAACATTACCAATACCTGTCGGCGACAGTCAAAATGCACGACAGGCTAAATCCTCGGACGATTTCTTGGTTAAACCCAATTCACAATCACTTGAATTGGGTGACATTCAAACCATAACCGATAACACAAGAATAATTAAAGACGCGTCTCGGAGCCGGGTAGATATCTTGTGTCAGCTACAACGCTTTAACTCTGATGAATGGAAAGAAATTAAGTACGCTAAAGTACTACAGTCCTTTTTAGCTAAGCCGGGTTTTGTCGAGCTTAAAATTAACGATGAGCTATGTCATTTGAATAGAGGTAAAGACTATTTGGCGACTACAGAGCGTGTAATGGCAGGTCTTACAAATGGCTTATTAGAACAAAAGGATATTATTCGCGATAGTTTACAGGAATTAGTGAACTGGGCTAATAATTCTGCTAGTGATTTATCTCCTACTACCCTCTTCGATAAAGTTTTATCTCTCTTTGGTCCCACATCTCAAAATTATAAAAACATGGAACACATGTTGCAAGTAGTTTGCGGAAAACGAGCCGAATGTATAGAGGTGAGACGGGAACGCCTTATTAATGAAATTCCGAATAAAAATTTACAAAGTACGTTAAGGAGACTACCTCCTAGTCATGATCTGCTTTTTAATAGCAACAGCTTACTGCCGGTAATACAATCTTTGGGTGGCACAAATAATTGGCTTAATACTCCTAGTTACATGAGGGACAAATATAATTCAAAAGTAAAGAAACGGCGAGTTGAACCTACACCTTCAACATCGTCAGCTCAACCTATTAATTCGTACAATACCAATCGTAATGTGGGCTTCCACCATGATAGGGCTTCAAACAAGAATTATAATAATAAGAAATTCAAAAAAGGTCAGAATTATACTAATTCTAAGAATTCCTTTCGAGGTAAAGACAAAAAGTGACTATCAACTAGGGGTATTCCGGGGGGGTTGTTTGAGAAATCGCCTTTCAACATGGTTGGCACTTGGAGCCAACAAGTTCATAATGCAGATTATATCAGGGGCTCGAATACCTTTCTCAAACAAACCACCTTTGAATTACCCTACCAAGATTATTTCGCGACTTTACAATACCAAGATTTCTGTAAATATGACACAAATAATAAAAGTTTTGAAAGAGCAACAGGTATTGGAAAATCCGGGCCAGCAGGGACCGAGTTTCCTATCAAAGATGTTCATCATTCCGAAGAGCAACGGAGGTCTCCGCCCAGTCTTCGACCTACGCGGACTCAACAGGTATGTCCACACCAAACACTTCCAACTAATATCGCATGCGTCGATACCGGATTTCCTTCAGGCGCAAGATTGGATGGTCAAAGTGGACATTTCCAACGCATATTTTCACGTGCCAATAGCGGAGTCCCACCGTTGCTATTTGAGAATGATTTATAAAGACGAATTGCTCCAGATGGCAGCACTACCATTTGGCCTAGCGTCTGCCCCCCGTACATTTGCAGCGCTAACGAACTGGATCGCGGAGATCCTTCGGGCCAGAGGTATTCGAGTTCTGGTATATCTAGACGATTTCCTCCTGGTCCACCAGGACCGTGCCAAGTTGGTAACACAAACTGCGGAAGTTGTGACCCTCTTGGAACTGTTAGGATGGCACCTAAATTATGGCAAGTCCAAATTAGTCCCCACAAAAGAACTAGAGTACCTAGGTGTCACTTGGAACACCAACACAAACACAATCTTTCTGTCAGAAGAAAAAACAGGAAAGATAGTGGGTTCGATTTCCAAGATGATGCACAGCCCTCAATGCAAATTGAGACAGGTACAAAAGGTTCTCGGGCAGTTAAACTTCGCCAACTTCGTGGTGCCGAGGGGCCGTCTTCACTGTCGGTACCTTCAAATATTCCTCAAACGCTTCAGGCGAGACGAGAGAGTATGGCGTCCTCTTCCGCCACAGGTATTAAAGGACCTCGAGTGGTGGCAATATTCAGTAACAATGAAGACGGTCTTGCATCAACAACCGTACACTCATTTCCTGACAACCGATGCGGCGGACGCGGGGTGGGGAGCCCAGCTAAATGGGACTCTGATGTCAGGAACCTGGACAGCAATTCAAAAGAGATGGCACTCGAATTGCAAAGAGCTGTACGCAGTATTTGCGTCAATTCGGAAGGTCTCCCATCGCCTAACGAATGCTCACATTTTAGTCCAGTCGGACAACCGAACCTTAGTTTCGTACATTCGGAACGAAGGGGGAACTCACTCGATAGACTTATTGAACCTGACAAGCAAGTTGTTGAAGCTGACCGACACAAAGGACATAGTCCTATCAGCTCATTACCTCCCGGGGAGGTACAACTGCACCGCCGATCACCTATCACGGGGGCGGCGTCTGTCAGAGTGGCACCTGCTGCCCACTGCAACAAACCGATTATTTCATCGTTGGGGCATTCCGGACGTCGACCTGTTCGCGTCCGCAAAAACAGCTGTGGTCAACAAGTACGTCTCGCTAGACTGCAAAGATCACTTAGCTCTGTTCTCAAACGCTTTCAGTCGGCGTTGGGATTACCACCTAGGCTGGATTTTTCCACCTCCAAACCTAATACCACAAGTTCTGGCACACTTAAACAAAGCCAAGGGTCAGTACATACTGGTGGCCCCCCTCTGGGAAAAGACATTCTGGTTGCCAGATCTGAAGGCTCGGGCCTTAGAACCACCCGTCCCGATAGAGCGACTCTCGGAGAGTCTAGTGGACACGGCCACTGGTCATCCTCCACCACAAGTCGCCAACTGAACCTTCAGGCTTGGTTGGTTGGCGGTGGGGCGAGCATATAGATAGCTGGTCAGAAGCGGAGAAACAACTGTTGAACGCAAGTTGGAGGCAATCAACTATGAAAACTTATTTTCCTGCTATCAAAAGATGGCTAAAATGGTGTGACCTCAATAAGGTAAATAACCGCAATCCGCAACTGCACCAGCTAGTCAGGTTTCTCGCTTACCTACATATAGAGGAGAAACTTAGTTATAGCACGATTTTAGTGCACAAGTCCGCCTTACTAACTTTTTGTAAAATCAAGGAAGACGACTCCGGGAGTCAACAGCTGTTAAAACAAATGCTGAAAGCTATTGCCATCGCACAGCCTATTAAACAGAAACTTCCAATATGGGATGTCCATGTGGTATTTGACTGGCTAGCCAAGTCAGTTGATAGGCTCACTCTGTTTGAGATATCAAGGCGAACGGCAGCACTCCTTCTGCTGGCTTCAGGACGCCGAGTCCACGATCTAACATTGCTAAAGGTCTCAGAGTCTAATTTATATCTCTCCGACGACAAGGCGATCCTGTGGCCAGCATTTGGATCAAAAACCGACTCAGCAGTACATAAGCAGTCTGGTTGGAAGCTACTAAGGCATCCGAACCCGCAGGTTTGTCCAGTTTCATGGATAAAACTGTTGATTAAACATTCCCAAGTAAGAAGAAGTAGCGTTGATGGCTTGGACCAATTATTTATAATCATAAAAGGTAAAGTTTGTCCAGCATCTAGGACAGTAATTGGAGGTTGGGTGCGCTCGATACTGAAAGATGCAGGTATTATGGACTCACCCGGATCTTTTAGGGCGACAGTAGCTTCTGCTAGTTGGGCAGAGAATCATTCTGTGGATGACATATTATCAAGAGGTAATTGGCAATCAGAAGCCACGTTTAAAAAGTTCTACTGCGGAGAAATAAAAAGGACTAAGACGGGTTCTCATTTACTTTCTAATCATTTCCAAACAGAATAATTCTTTGAAAGAAATTATATATTATCTAAAAGCTTATGATCTTTTATCTTGCTTTAATTAATCAATATTATGTTAAATTTGTTTTAGTTGAGGTAAAATTGCTCTATTATAATTAGTTACCGAAATGATTATAGATATTTAATAACATGTATATTGTAATGTATTAAATTATTAATCAATCACATAGCGTTTTGTGTTAGTCACCAGCAGATATCAAACAGGTCTTCAATCGACGCTGTGTGTTTTTAAGAAAATGCATAATATAAAATTTTGCATAAAAACAAAATTGTTATTATGTATTGAAGTAAAAACACACAGCGTCTAAGGAATATCTTCCTGGTGAAGACTCTATGACGAAAAGACAACTGTTCGGTGGTGCCAACATTTCATTTTAATTATTATGACAAAGGAAGTGGCGCCCCCTCTGGTGACAAACAGGTAAACTAACAACATAGCCGGAAATTGGGTAAGTTGACAAAACCATTCTTCAATCGACGCTGTGTGTTTTTACTTCAATACATAATAACAATTTTGTTTTTATGCAAAATTTTATATTAAACTTCAGAAAAAATCAGATGGTGCAAAATAACGAGGTGTAGATACTATAAATAATATAAAATACTATAAATAAATATTATTATATAAATAAATAGGTGATTACTTGCTTTAACCTCAATTAAGCAATCGGTTGATATCACTTATATTATGATATACCTAAAGTGCAAATCAGTAGCGGAAAATATTTGACTTCAAAACAATAAATAAACCTTGAAATCTATATTTAATGTAGCACAATGAACTCTAAGCTCAAGTTCTAAATCTTCGATTTAATCATTTTATATCTGACTAGCTGTGCCCGCGACATCGTCGGCGTGGACGGCTTTTTTATCTTTCATAAAATTTTTTTTCAATAAAAAGTATCCTGTGTTACTTCTAATGCCTCCAAGAATATGTGTACAAAGTTTTATGATGATCGGCTAAGTAGTTTTTACGTGAAAGCGTAACAAACAAACTTACATTCACATTTATAATATTATTAAGGATATCGGTATTAGACAGTACAGATGTACTTTAATAAAAGTTATTGTAAAGATGCACTTCATTTATGTGCATGTGTCTTATGTTTTGTATGAGTCAGTGTCAATGTGTAGACTAAACTTGTTCGTTCTATGGAGATAAGAAAAGTTGGTCATCTCAGGCCAAGAAATTGATATAAGTAGGTAAATTGAATGTGTTTTATTAAAATATATATATAACTAACTAGTATATACTGCAAACCGGATGATGGTATCGATTAAGGAATCGTCGCATAATGACATAGTAACAAGCTTTCTTCAAAATGTAGGCATTTTGTTTGTTCGTTTGAACACGCTAATCTCAGAAACTATTAATCCTATTAGAAAAAACAATAATAAAATAATAATATCCTCACGCCTTCCCACAAGGGTCCCCGAATTTCTTCTCAGACGTATGCAGGTTTCCTCACGATGTTTTCCTTCACCGTAAAGCTTGTGGTGTGATTAATCACTGTACTTAAGTTCAGAAAAAACTCATTGGTATGTCACTACCTTTACAATAAAATTAAAGTAATATTTCTTAAAACATCATTTACAAAAAGGAAGTGTCAAATCAGAAGTCATGAGTAGATATTTATTTATCTTCTTTTCATGTGAAAAAGACCATTTTATTGGTGGTAATGGCTAAAAGATATTTTCTGGTTATAAGAAATCAAGTACCTAGGTTTGTAATAATGCTTGTCTACATCCAAATCATTCTTACATTAAATTGGAATTCAAATCTCTTAAGAATACGGATTGTTATCCACATTGAAATGTTTTAACAAAATTTTATTCCTATGCGCTTTGTTTTGTTTGGCATAATCGGTAGTTAACTCTACTGCTCACGTGAGATCCGGAATAAATTGCCATGTTGAGTCTATAAATGTTTACAAGTCGAGTCTATAAACATTATGCTCGCCTTATGTAATACTTAGGTGTTTACTTAAATACAGAAAAGGTGCATTCTTATTTATCTGTGCCCACTGTGGGCACTGTTTGTCCATGTAAGTACATACTTTATTTCAATTCAGGTATGTATGTCTCTATGGGTATTTAAATCCTTACTAATATTATAAATGTGAATGTAAGTTTGTTTGTTACGCTTTCACGTAAAAACTACTAAACCGATTATCATAAAACTTTGTACACATATTCTTGGAGGTATTAGAAGTAACATAGGATACATTTTAATGAAAAAAAAATATTTTACGAAAGATAAAAAAGCCGTCCACGCCGACGAAGTCGCGGGCACAGCTAGTAATTAATAAATTACTTTATTAGGTATAATTATAATTTGTTCCACGCGCCCGTATGCTCTTATCAGATTTGCATTATTTTGGTTACAGTAAAATTATTTTTTGACATACTATGGAATAACGTCTGTTGAATGTTTTAACATACTTAAATTTAATAAAAGATGGTGTCTGTCATGGCGTTCTGAATAGAGTGGGAAAAGTGGGATGGATAAAGGCAAATAGGAGTTACATCAGAGACCGGGCTCTTAAATTTTAGATGATGAACTTTATTTTCTCTTATTGTTAATTCTCAGCATAAAATCATACATTTTACCTAGCTGTTTTGTTAGTCATCTATCAATAGGCATATATGTACCTAATTAGCTGGGTGAACACGGCTGACTCCCGTATATCATAAGAATAGAAGAAAGTATATAAAAATAAAAGTTTCGGCAAGTGGGACCAATTGAGCTCCGAATATATTTTGGTACGGAACCATACAAAATATAAGGATCTATCCCGTAATCATTAATCCGATTGTGATGAAACCTGACCTTATTTTACAAGGTGACATTTGACGTTTCATAAGGACATTCTAATACTTGTTATGATAAAATCTCTGATACATAGGTAATAATAGTAGTAATCACGATTCCGATAAACTGTTTTTTATATATCACATTGAAACCTCGTAAACCAGAATATATACTTTATCTGTATAAATCTATAACGCAGCAAACAATCTATTTTTCTTTTTTAATATACGAAGTTAATAATCTTATATGCCACATTTGACGGCTGCTTATTCAAAGTTCATGGTCTAGTTGTACGAGTTTGTAGTAATATGCTCGAATTACAGACATAAAATCTCGCCACGGGAAAAGCAGACAGGATTGAGCGCCAGTTCTCTTTAGATATACAGACCCCATTTGCTTGATCCAAATAATTGGGTCTCCAACGCGCGAGCGATACCCCTGGTGTTGCAATCGTCCGTGGGTGGCGGTAACCACTTATCATGAGCCGGCCCGCAGGCTTCTTTGCTACCTTAGTGGTATAAAAAACAACAGGATAACTAACAAAAAAATACGCGGGATAACTAACTTAGTCACAGCCATATATCGCGACGGTAGTGCAAATTTATGTGCACAAGATAATTTAATAATAAAGGAATCGATATAGGTGGTTATTTTATGCAGGACATAATGTACATACTACCACCTGTTTTCGTACGGTGAGAGTCAGGTTCCCACAACAATTCTGAAGAAGGCGCTCAGGTAGTGAAACATTTTGTTAAACCACGTTTTATGTTTAATGGTATTTAGCGATGTTCCTCATATCACGACAACATATCATCGGTCGGCAACATATTGTGACTTGTTATTAATTAAAAAAAGCAAAGGAAATTACAGTAATGTAATGCTAGTTAGAAAGATACAGGTTTTCGTGTGGCTTAAAAGAAGGGTAGGCAAGGTAAGAGTTCCTTAATCCCTTATTATGTCATATTTACATATGATAATTGGCCTTCTACGAAGTCGGACTTCTTCATCTATTCAGCGATGTGATCTAAGCGACGGTACCTAAATACGTGATAAGACTTTGGAATTGAATCTGTTTTTGCGAACAAACATGTAATTCGCAATAAAGCCTTTTTGTTGCCTCTTCGGAACACACGACCAAAATATTCACTTTGGAATTATGCTGAGCGTTACATCTAAAGACAAAATATAGTTAACCCCGACTTAAAGTTTTGCTAGGCTGTGCTGGGCTCGCATTATTATTTTTAAAAAATACTCGAGTGCCTGCACCTTACTAACGATCACTACCACATGGTACTGTTCTTGGGTAGTGTTTAGTCCTGCGGTTTGTGCATATAGCTTCCTGAAAGTATGGTTTCTACTAGGAATAGCTGTGCTGGCAGAAGAAGAACCGTTCGATATTCCAAATTCTGCTCTCAATCATAACCTCTAATTACATCTAATTCCGTGAAGTGGCTTTTGCGTAAAAGAACTAAAAGAGGAACAAAAAATTCTTATAAATTTTTGCATCTCTTCCGCATTCATAATGCACTAGTATTAGTCGGATTTGTGCTTAAAGTGCATATTTCTTGAGAACATACATAGGTGCCTTTGTTAGCCAGTATACAAATTTACGACTCGTTTCGTTCTGGACGTATGTGGGCTAAATGAATTACCATAACAATGCATGTGTATAATTATTTAAACAAAGGTCATTAGTTTCTACATACATTTCAATTTTACAATAGCGATAGCAATGCAATTAACAAACCAGCTCGAGTGACGGTTCTACCGGTGCTGTTAGGATGTCAAAGAAATGGATGATTTATCTGCTAAAAGAGTAGTTAGAGATGTCGAAGAACCTACATTTTTCCGGACAGGTCCCGTGTGATAAGGGCCAGTCTGAGGCCGTCCACTTAACCAAGATTCCATAAATTCTTGCAGCAGAATGAAATCTTAACGATAATTCCCGCAATTCGGGATGGCATAGAAACCTACTCGTTATGTTCTAACCTATTATCGTTAAAAATACTTTTTTAAAGATTCCCACCCAATCACGTGCCTTCGAATGAATGGATACAGTTGACATTTTGAACAGGGGTAGATTAACTGGGATTCATCTAGTTGAGTAGTACCTAGTAGAGTAGAGGAGAGTAAAATCGGGAGTAACTAGTTAACGCCTTTTGGAACATCTGCGTGAAGTTGGTTTATAACCGTTCTTGGAAGCACAGTAATACAAATAATTGTGGACATTGTGCAAATTTCATAAATAATCTCAAAACAATCATTAAGTAACAATGGTAATTCGCGCACGACATGTTCCAACCCAGTTCGGTTGTACAATATTAAGCAGAGCACGAGCTCATAAACATTATATAGATTGAGTAAACGATCTTTAGCATAATTTTTGTTTGCCAACAATGTGACGTAGGTTGATTACCACTTTTGCTTTCATTTCACCGGTGAGTTAAATAATGTATTGCCCTACTCTACATAAACTACATTCAATCAGGCCCAAAATATAGTAGGTAGTAACGTGGTACTTTTTATAGCTCTGTGAATTACCTATAGGTGTTTGGATTCGTTATAAGCTGGTTTTTAAGCAGATGTGCATTTACAAAGTATGTTACCCATTAATGAAGCAAAGCAGGAAAAGGAGCACCGCTAACCCAGTGGCCAACTGGCGGCGCGACGTCGAACGATTACACCGCCGGAGCCTCCATTCCGTACCGGTCCCGCCGCGCCAGCGCCCGCAACCAGGTACTTAACTGCCTCTCATTACCCACGCAGCGCCGCTACACTAGCGACCTTATGGAGGTCGCGTCTCAGTACTGAGCAATGAGGTCCACCCACCTATCACCCCGGGGTGCGTCGCGCCATTGTTTTACAATGCGGAAAGTGAAGGACGCACTGCGCATCACAATTAGTGAAGAGAGTTTCGGCGGCAAGTGAATACAAAGTCGTAGTCGATATCGTGTCGGTCCAAAGAATACATACGGCTCAGGACTCGAGGACGAGCGTGACACGCGTCATTCGACCGACATAACTCCCGAAGCTGTCGATGCTAAAAAGAAATTGGTTGCGGATTATATCAAAGGGGGACAACGGTTTTATGGAATAGTGTTTGTTATGCGCGAGCGTGGCCGAAAGTTTGCGAAATTTTGGCAACAACTGCGGCAAGGCAGACGCGTGCGCGATAAACTGCAATCAGACGATACATCTTGTGATGATCGCTCGCGAAGGACAAATCGTTCGGTGGGATTGAGGTTGTGCCAGGGTTAATAAGGACATTACGATTTTATTGTCATCGTGTATGGTGAAGTTATTGCTATAATTCTCCGGAGCTGAGTGATAAAGAGGTAAGTTTCCATTACTGTGTTAACTCAATTTCGAATAGGTGTAACATTCATGCTTATTTTAATAATGATTCTAGAATTCATGTAGAATGCTTACAATTAAATTCAAAAATGTTGATGATGGCAAAGCTACGCACTATTTGTATAACTGATTTAAAGTTTATTATTATTTAAAAATTAAGCGTTTGTAAATTGTATTATTAAACAGCAGATAATGCTAATACCTAATTTTAAGAGTAAATAGTTTAGATTTTTTGTGGCCTTAAATTTTTTATGTTAGTGCGAAATATTTTTATACAAAATTTATGTTCTAACGGTTGCCATATTATTTACTGTATTAGTGGTTTCCTTTGCATATATTTTATTGATAGACATGCATCTAATTATTGAAATGTGCCCCAAATTATACCTTGTTGGAACTGTGACATCAAATTACCTGGTTCTAATAATTGTATGCATAGGAAATTAGGTGATACACAAATTAACAAGTTATTAAGTTATGTAGGTGCCGTATGAATAATACAATACCATAGTAGATTTAATTTAATTGACTACGTACCTAATTTTCCTCTTGTATTATTTATAACTTTAAAAATATTTTGCACAATTTTTTTAAATAAATAAATAACAGGCCTGTCGAGTTTCAAACGAGCAGGTTTTAATAATTTATGTTATAAATTAGTATTAAAAATCTAGCAAGTCTACACTTATATTATAAAGATGAAAGATCGTCGAAGATATATCGTCACGCCTTCCCAAGGCAAGACAAGGCAAGGCAAGGGACAGGCAAAGATGCATAGGTAGTACCCACCCACCAAATTTCCGCCAGATATATATTTTAGGTGCCAACGTGACATATGTGGATTCCATCGTCGTTACTCAAGCACGACTATAGATACGCCTTTGAATTTCTTCTCAAAGGTTCCCGTCCTTGAGAGTCCGATCGATTTGATCCAGGTAGTTGGAACGTGGCCTTCCTCTGCCTCTTCTTGCACACACTTTTGCTTTGTATATCTGTTTCGTCAATCTTTCTTCACTCATCCTTTCTATGTATAAGAAAGATATGATTGTTTCAAATGGATATACCCGAAAACTACTTTACCTATATGGTTTCTGTGCATTGTACAGATACGGAATTCCTCCTGTGCACGAAGCTAAGTACTACTAATTGACCATTAAGCTATTTGCTAAAAAAAAAACGCACTTTTGAGTTAGGTACGTCCCGACAACTCGACCTATGTTGCAAGGAATCATTTGGTTTGTCCATTGGACTTTGTACAGATATCAGATGCCAACGATGTGCAGTATACCAAATAAGTGCAGACCATATCAACATAAATCAGAGGTCGTGCGTTAAGCAAATGTTCTCCCATCGATTCACATATGTTCGTTGATGCTAAACCACAGCGGTACCAAAATAAGGTCAGGTTTGATATGCCGGCTCAATAAAACAGTACCAAAGTTAAAACAATAACACATTTGCCGCAGATGAAACGTGAAGATGTGTACCGCAAACGATCAAAGCGTTTTATATTAAGTGCCTTTACGAGGTGCTACCGTAGATCTAGATTTCCTTAGGTCACGTGTGTTGGCTGTTTTTGCAAGGAATATTGTGCTGGGTCTTTAACTCCAAGTTCTAAAAGAACTTAAATTAGATCCCAGAAAATTTCGGGTAGTGTAGTGTTCTTGCAGTGAACAAGATTTCCAGAAATCCATAAGAATTTTTTCTCAAGGGTCCCCGAAGGGGTAGGCAGAGGTGTATAGGTAGTACCTACACACCCACTTTCCGCCAGAGATATATTTAGGTGCCAACGTGACAGACGGCGAGTCCATCACCGTTACTCCAGCACGACTATACATACGCCGTTGAATTGCTTCTCAGACGTATGAAGGTTTTCTCTCTAAGTTTTCCTTTACCGTAAAGCTCGTGGTATGATTTATTACTGTACTTAACTTCAGAAAAACTCATTGGTACAGTCGGGATTCGAACTTGCGATCTTTGTGTTACAGGCAAGTGCTCGAACCACTCGACCACCACGGCAAGAAATGTGAGAATGAGTAAATTCACGCATTACACCAGTAGTTTGTACTGGCTGTAGGTAACTGAATCAACTCATCTTAAGGTCGGCAACGAGATGATATCGCAGGAATTGCTTGCGCCTAAAGCCAAGAGTAAGCTCTTACCGTCAGGGTAGTCGTATGCTTGTCCCACTCATATTACAAATGTGAAAGTATTTGAAGATATTCCGTCACACCACGTGTGAGCAGAATTTGATTAAATTTGGCAAACAGGATTAATACAGGATGCGTTTTATTCTACAATAAAATCTTCTTATGAACTTAAATTTCATACGGGTGAAACCCCAAGTCACAGCTAGTATGTTATCCTTATTATTTGAACGTTGCCAAAATTACGACTTAAATATTATATTCCAGGGATATTGTAGATTAAGAGGAATCATAGAATTTCTTCTCGTATGCACGTTTCCTCTCGATGTTTGCATCGTAAAGATGGTGGTGACTAATCTTACTTAAGGTCATAAAAACTTATTTGTACAGTCGGGATTCGAACTTCCATTCTTTGTGTTGCAGGCAAGCATTCGGCCACTACGACTCTTGTTTTTGGTTTTGTTAATTTAACATTGTAAATGTAATGTCATGTAAATAAAAATTGTGTATTTCAAGTTTGAGGCATACTGACGTGTACTTAACATACGACAGTGTATCAAATGTCTCAGCTCACGAATATTTATAAAATTAAGAATAAGAAGATATATATTATAGCTGGCCATCAAATAGTGTTTCGTAAGTGCAATGTTTCGAAAGCGAACAAGTCTAGAGAAGCCTGGGGCTCTGATCTTTCTGCCTACCCCGTGAGGGACTCGGTGTCATGATACATATGTATGAGCGATGTGTGAATATGGATGTTTTAACTCGTGCCTAGATGCACAAATTTTAATGCAATTAGATTCTTTCAGGGACTTGCAATGATTCAAAAATGGACAGCAGAGTTGTGAAAGTGGTGAAGGCAGGTTGCGGAATGCATACTAATTATTTATGCTAAAAATCGAATCGATACGTTATCGATTCATTTAAGCGAGTTAAGTCGAATACATGAATTCGATGCTATCGATAATCAAGGAATGATTGAGGCGACCAACCGACGCCCCATGCGTTACAATCAGGTTAACGATCCTTGCAAATAAGGTTACGATTAGAAAACTTAATTGACTTTTCAAATAGGTTTTATAAGTAAGTACACGTGAGACGAGCCAAAAGTCAATGAAATTCCACGGCAATAATTTCAAAACTATATCCCTGCCAAAATCATTTTGAGTAAACTATCATGAGTTGTTTAAAACTATGAAATTATATCACCACGTTTCTACGAGGGTCCTTAAACGGGTAAGCTGAAATAGCACCCACTCCACGATGAACATATTTTTAGGTGCCAAAGTAGTAAAGAATAAATAAATAAATACCTTGGGAAAATTCCACTCAAATTGACCTAGTCCCAAATTAAGCAAAGCTTGTGCATTGGTTTTTTTTTAAATTAAGGTACAAGTACTCGTGTTCATCACACAAATATCTGCCCTCAGCGGGAATCGAACCCGCGACCTCAAGTTTCGCAATCAGGAGGCCTAACCCCTAGACCAGATGGCCGTCGGTCAAAGTGACAGATTGGTCAGACATCATACGTCGGTGAATTTTCTCAGACGTATCCAGGTTGTGGTGGTGGTGTTCCATATTACTTTAATAAAATGCTAATCTTCAACGAACGTAACGACGGATCATTGATTACTATAATAAAATATTGTGCTAAAATGTATGGTCAATTACTACTTGCAGTAGCAATGGTTATACAATCGCTTTAATTAACAATAATGTATTTTTTTTTAATAATACATTATATACTTAGTTATTCTGAACCAGCACACCTTACTTCGAATATATTCGCTCGAAAGTATTGTCCAATACTAAGGAGGCCTGTAACACTTATTTAAACATGTTGTAGTTACTGTCACGAGCAAACTTCCTCCTCTGAAATTGCTTCTCAATTATGAGTTATGTTAATTTAACAATAGGTGGAGGAACCGGAGTGCTAATATACGACTGCTTTTCCAATTGTTACTGAGAGAACAAAGCAGTAGAGAAGTCTTGAGGGTAACGGTTATTAAGAAAGCCTTCAACTAAAAACAAGCATTAAAATGTAATATACTATTTACCCTACACAGAAATAAACGTCACCTTACGATCAAGCGCAGCGTACGATCGTCACTATGATGACTTTTGCAGAATCGATTGCCATCAAACTCTTGGATTTACAATCGATTGTTGTATGCAACCGGTTCAAATTTGACCTGTTGATCTAGTCCGGAATATTATGCGGGTTCAGGCAATCACCTCACTTGACCTGTAATACATAGAGGAAGTCGGTCGAGTTAACAGGTTCGATCCTTGACTACGGCTGAACGACATTCCTGGTATAATTTAACATTAGCTTTTATGGCTCGCGCTAGATACTCTGTTATTGTCAACTAGGTACTTAGACAATATAGAGAACAAGTGTATTATTTTAATGTTTTAATTTACTCATTTCAATTCGACGAACTTCGAAAATATTAATAAAATAAGGTATCAAAATTCGTGAAACAAAAAGGATTTTGACACTAAAGACGTTTTGCTAGCCATTCAATGAAGAATCTCGTTCACTGAATTCTATTTAAAGATTAAGATCTTCTTTGATTTCTATCTGACTTTTGTCTGAGACTTCCTTGTAATACTTTTCACTATAAACCTTTTTAAAGTCCGTTGCGCACGGTGCAATAAGCTCATAGTAAATTGGCGGCACATTCCTATATACGTTTGTGTGACCAATGATTTTTATCTTGAATGTGAAATGCACTAGTTCGTCCGATCGTTTTACGGCTATGAAGTCTCTAGTACAAAATCTCACAATAAAAGGAACACTCGAATCGGTGGGAAGCAAGGTTTCCATCGGATGAATATGGAAAACTTTCTTCATTTTTGTTGTTAGAAGGATTTTTATAGTAACTGGATATATTCTATGGGTATTAATAATTGTGAAATGATCTTCACAATATCCATGAGTAATAGGAGAATTTGTCATATCCAATATTACAGGTTCAATGTGGATAGGACTGGGAATAACTTCAGCGAATACTTTAATATATTTAGTTAAAAGAAGCTCTTCTTCCCACGGGTCAGTTATTTCGCATTTGTAGTAGCATTGATGTTTACCGACATATTCAGATTTGGTGAAACTGACTGGAATTTTCACTTTTGTGAATGGCTTCAAGTATAGATATGTTTGATCAAACACAAATACATCTAATGAGATTGCAATTATCTCTTCAACCACTAAAGAGACTACATCTTCAGTTTTCACTGTATTCATTTCATCACTTAAGTCTTCTTTGGATGTAGTCAAAATTCTTCCATGAGTATTAACATCGTGATCTTCACTTCTTTGTACAATACTGTCTGTACCAGGTGCTTCAACATCAAGTGAAACTGAACTAGTACTGGATTCTTTTGAAAAATCGATTTCATACTTAGATATGTGCAAATGATAATGATTCTTGTCATGAACTGATATATATACATTGGCGGTTTTATATCCATAATCGCAATGATATACATCCCATGGGTACACAGGTGGCATGCATATGCTGCTGGATACAGTTACTTGTCCCCATGCCAAGAATTTACTTTCGATAGGTATATTAAGTGCTTCAACTGGAGTGCCAGTTATAACATTATGTCCAACTATAAAAAAGAGGCTTGATGTGAACGCTTCACCTTCTGCTTTTAGCCTGAAAGTCAGTTTAAAAGCTACTGGTATACCAGGATACAATATTTGTGGCGTCACAGGCCAGAGTTTCGCATATCGAAAGGGGGATCGTTCGGTGAAACATTTAAATCGGATATGCATGTATTCCTTTGTACGGTTTATTACAGTAAACATTTTTATCTGTTCTTTTGAAGTTCTTTTGCAAACAATTATCTTCTTTGGGTTTGAAGTCACTGAACTAGTTTGATCTAATGTTAGCCATTCGGGAGTGTCAAGTATAGCTTCAGATTCAACTGGACCGGATAGGCCGCTCAGGTGACTGAATTGTGAGCCAATGGAGGAAATCATTTTATGTTGATTTAAGCAGAAGTAAGTAGGCAAACATGGCGTCAAACTAAGACATGTCTCTGTTTCAGTTTCTAGTTTCATTTGAGAATGTATAATCTCTTGTGAAGGCATTACCTCCGTATTCGGATGAGCAGTAAAATCACCACTTTCTTCAAAAGAGTCCTGCAGAGCCTCTACAGGACTCTGTATTATTTCTGGTTCTGGTTGCAATGACACCTTACGTTTTTTCAACTCTTGCTCCAAAACTTTCCATTTCTTTGCTGTTCTGCTAAAATTATCGGTTAATTCAAAAGGAGACGGCCTGGTGTTTTGAATATAAATTTTGTCAATAATAAGAAACTTTCTAGTTCTAGAATCTTGCATTTTTCGCTTACAATCTGTAGTCATTGCATGCAAACGCTCAATCAGCTGTTTCGAATTTGGGAAAGACAAGAAATCAATATTAAATTTCTTCTCAATAGATTTGATATAGTTTTCAACATCCATACCATAGTCATTTTTGTCCCTAATCCGCAAATGATAGCATTCAGCTATTTCCTTTTTATTAGCAGGCATATTTGATTGAAACGGGAAAAATTCTTCAAATAAATATATTATTAATATTGACATATAAATATGAGTATTTATTGAAAACGTGAATGTCAAAAGGACGTCAATTCGGATGTGAAAGTAAATAGGTTTAACTCTAACCGTGCATAAAGTAAGTCGACCTTATTGAAATATATTTTTTGTAGGTTGGAGATGGACACTACAGTACCTCGGGTCATACTTAGTATAGCACTAGCGGCTTTGCTCCCCATGGCATCGCCGAATAGTCAAGATCAATTAGCGAAGGAGAACATACCTCATTCGAGACAGAAAAGGATTCTTTGGATCACTAACGATGGCCGCCTGGCTCTTCCTCCAGGCACATCAATGACCATTACTCCATCGCTATCCATGCCCTTCGTCCGTCATCCCCCCAATGGCTTTCTATCCAACGTCACCGTCAGTTTCCCGTTTACAAGTAAGTATTAAATGTTGCTTAAGCCAAAAAGATTACTTATTATAACAAGTGTCTTAATGAATACACGCTGATTTACAGATACCCTGAAGTATGAACTGGAATTTAAAAGTCAGTATTCACGAGCGCAATAGACGCTGAAGTAGAGCAGAAAAATAGCTTAGAGTAGAAAACGATAATTTTACAGGAATTTGGAAAGTCCACGTAATGAGCTTTCCAGATTCTTTAAGTACTTTAATAATTTAACAACTCACATGATTTGTGTTAGCATAAAACTTACCTTCAAGTACAGAATTCGTTTTTTTTAGATGTAAGATTAATTACGAAAGTACCGTACAATTTACTACTAATTGTTAGTTTACAGATACCATAGTTAGTTATTTTATTATTTATATGTAGAGTTTGAAGTAGATAGATCTAATATTAATAATAAGAATAATATTGAAGGAATCTTATACAAAGTAAATACTTTAGAACATAATTTAGTATCTTAGTATGTAGATAATGAAGATGCAGTTGTGTTACCAAAAAAAGAGTGTTTTGTGAACAAAAAACACAGTTCGTAATGGTCAGTACTAATCTCCAAATTATTTTTCAGTTGACTTTGACAAATTAGGCTTAACTGATAATGAAAATCCGTACGGAGCATTTCCTCCTATATTGGCCCGTTCAATGGGTAGAGCAGCGGTGTCAATGATGGCGGAATATGTCGGCCAATACTTAGATAGACGGCGAGGAAAACGGTCTGCAGAAACAGTTAATACAGACGAGGAAAAAGCCATCCTCGACAGGTTACACGGTGGAGAAAGGTAACAAACAATTTGCGAAACACATGACGTTTTAAAATATTACACAGCTCACCCACTTTTCTCATGCAAATAATTCCGACGAGCTTCCGTCAGCACAATGAAACTAGTGACCAACACAAACGGTTGAAAAACTGGGACGTACATAAAACCTTAGACCATGAAACAGGCAATATTTCAGTTTGCTTAGCCCACGTGGAACTAGTTACTAAGTTATGTGTTGACTTTCACCTTTATGCGAATTTAAATAGGTATCATCAGCTATTCTGGACACGACTGGCACTTGGCGATGGGCGAGGAAGTCTGTAGAAAAGCCAATTAGAATTCCTTTTGGGATTCGAAAACCGGCGCTGTTATTACATAATGTTTATCGAATGCTATTATTTCATACAGCTCAACAAACTGACTGTGCATCTATCTACATAGATCTCAGACAAATAAGTATATACGTGTAAATAAAAAAAAAACATATGCAACCCGCTTGATTGCAAGAAGTCACCGTAGAATATTGTGCTATCTTATCTTAATCTTAATATATATAAATTACGTGTCACGTTGTTTGTCCGCGATGGGCTCCTAAACTACTGAACCGATTTCAGTAAAATTTGCACACCGTGTGCAATTTGATCCAACTTAAAAGATAGGATAGCTTGCATTGAAAATGGACCCGATAGGTGGCGCTGCGATCGGGTTTCAGGAAGTTTAACTTTCTCACCCGGGCGAAGCTGGGCGGGACAGTAAGTTATAGGTAATAATTCCCAGGGGCCATATCATGACGAGATATCATAATTTAAGATTGAGAAAGTGACATATACTATGACTAAATTTTCCTTGTTTTTTTATCGCAGGGCTATATTGTACGGTATCACGGAAGATCTCTTGGCTAACTTCGGCATGTCGGGCAAAGAGTGCCTCTTGCGAGCTATTTGTGAAATTCAAGCGCACCCTCTTACCAACTTTGGGTTCATAGGAGAGATAATGAAACTGTTCTTCACGTAAGTTACTTCGAAATGTATAGCACTTATGCACTTATATATATGAGATTTCGGATAACCGTCTTATTGGATTCACGAGCCAGGGAGTTATTTCCACAGCCTGAGCGGCACGGCAGGAGGTTAATTTGAAATCGGCAGCGCAAGTAAACGCAAAAAACAATTATTTATTTATTTATATCACACAGCTGCCAGCCCAAAATCACCATGTTATGTTGAAACAAAGTAAGTTATCCAATGTATTGTTCATAGGCCTAGTAAATCGCCATACGCCAGCCTGTTGGAAGAGTACGTGGAAGCTCAAAAAGCTGGGGAATCCGGCGGTGAATGCTGGCCGTACTACCGACTTTGCCCTAAAAGTATTTTTTCATCGGCCAACAAGTATTCGTGAGTATGAAATCATCTAATAAGACTGACAATTAATTTAAGCTCACATATAGCTCGTGCTGCCATCTATTTTCGTAAAGCGAAAACCTTTGCGATAGAGGATGGCAAAAATGCATAAAATCTGTTTTTATAGCTCTACCTATCTCTTCGGGACCCACGTGGGAAGGCGTGAAGATATATATGATATATATCTTTTGCATTTCAGAAAGGATGCAGAAGATCTACACAGGCGGCAGGAGCATGGTGATATTGACGAAAATATAATAGATAATGTCAAAGCAATGTAAATACAAGGTTACTAAGCGCCCCTCCTATACGTAGAGGTAGATTCCGACCAAAGTTTTTTTTAATTAGATTTGTTACAAAAGTTTTAATTTATATGTTTTATCTCTTAAGTGCCATTCATTGTGGATTAGAGACAATTATCTTTGTTTAAGCGGTCTCTCGACAATAAGCTTTTTTTCCTTAATTTAACTTATTTATATTTTGTTATGTAAGCCAGTATATTTAGTTAGTACTTATTATTATATGATACTATATCTTATTCCTTGTTGATAGAATTGCATTTTGTTTGTCGAAGTATATCTATAAGTCCTATGTAATCTAGAGATTTTGTATTGTTTTTTAAGTTAATAAGAGTGTGTAATTAAAGCTTAAATACTTTAGTTTGTTGAGAATTATGTTTCAATATAACCCGACCATGTTCGAAGCTGAACGTATATTATATGTATTAGTGACAGGGACTCAATAAAACCTCGAATCTTGGATTTAATATAGCACTTCGATAAAGCTTGCTCCTTTGGGATCATAATCTAGAATACATTCTTTACGTAGTGTAATTATTATGTTACAATAAAAAATATGAAAGTAATCCTTCAAATATAAATAAGAATGGCAGAATTAAAGAAAATGGGTCCAAACAACTCCAGCCATATCCGAAAAAGAAAGTATATTGTTGCAATAATACGTTACTTATAATCTGTTAATATGCCTACGTTTTAATAACATCAAAGGCACACATATTTTACACCAACAATCACCACATCACCTAAAATTATATTTAGATCAATAGCCGGAAAAGTGCGCCAGTACAGCCGCAGCTCTACGAAAACACGAAGAGCTTACGTGTTAGGCGGCGTGCTATGATAAAGTTAGGTTAAGTGTGACCAAATCCTGCTATGATTAAGGTAAGGCGACTATGTTAAGGTGTTAATAGTTTGTATGAACGTGTGTTAAATGCTAGTGCTGTGTGTAATGTGTGGTGTAACATTTCAGACGCAATTGCTATTTGCCTTTACACTTATATCGAGTGTGATGTTAGAGACTGCATCCATTACTAAAAGAAGCTATTCCGACCAATCTGTAAAGGAATACGTCACTGAGGTAAATAATGATATGATACCTTTTCGATTACACACTCGAACCCCAAATATGAGGCTAATTTTAGTACCTTTTCCTCCAGAGAACATGTTGGTGGAATGAGGTGTGTAAAGAGGAATTTCAAACTCTATTTCGATGTAAGTGCCCGTCATGGTCATATTGTCGAAGTCCTGGGAGGTACTACAATGCAGTCTGCTCTATGACTAACACTGGATACATCTGGGACCAACCCCACTCGGAATGGCGCGGTCAATAGTGAACTACATTTCGAATAACTAGATGACCGACATAAATATATACTACATCACAACGAAGCTGAATTCTCAACCCTTATTTGTAGTTAAATGGTTGTCTCTAAGGAAATTACGTAACGTGCCAAATTGAAATGAAGATTCTAATTTGAGACTGATCCAGTAGAGAATGAAATAAAATTTCGTGTTGTATTTTCATAATTATGTAGCCTAAGTACCTACATTGTCATTTGTCGAAGAGTTTTCACCTAGCACCATTATAAGTGATTTATTTCTGTGTCAATTTACATAGATAGTTCCCATTACGTCAGAATAAATCAATTTTTTTTATAGATAACTATTTAATTTGAGATAGTTACCTTAATTTGACCTTGGGGAAGTTGATCAATGCGAGCACAAAAGCCATTGCTGAAACGCGCATGCGCTATATAAGCGCTTAAAAGAGGGAGCAATCAATATTGCTTCCAGACACATCAAATGGAGTCCACTGTCGGATTCCGTTGAACTACAAATTGGTTTATCCACAATGTTGCTTTTGATTTTGTTATTTGCTAGTCTTTCTGTGGTCCTATGTGAGCCGGAGAAAGTGCGAGATAATTTTGACTATTTTAGTTACGGTTCCAATGAAGATGTCCTGAAAAACGCGGACCTCCATTTGGTAAGTGAGAGCGGCCATTTTAGAGATGACTGGTGTTTCCTCAAATATGTATCATAATCGAATAATTTCTACAGCCCAAAGATGAAATTGTACTCAGACCTCAAGAAGTGAAGGATTGGCCTCAACAATCGTTAAACGTAGGACAAATTACTGCCGTGTCGATTAATTCCTTGGGACAGCCTGTAATATTTCACAGGGCGGAAAGAGTGTGGGACGAAAGGTAAGCTGAGTCCACGATAAAAATAGTTCATCTCTCGCAATCATGATCTCCCTCTCTCAATCTTTTTAAATTCAATGGCAATTTCTTTTAGCACGTTCAATGAATCGAATGCCTACCAAAATTTGGACAAGGGTCCAATCATCGAAGATACTATCTTAGCTCTGGACCCTCAATCAGGCTCCGTACTCCATAGTTGGGGCGCATATGCTTTTTATATGCCACATGGACTAACTGTTGACCACCATGACAACGTCTGGGTGACCGATGTGGCTAAGCATCAAGTCTTTAAGGTTAGAAACATTTCATTAAATATTGTGAGTCGGGATGATCGAGTAGTTTAAAATGACACAACAAGAGTACTGGCTTAAACATCGGCCCCAACGGGTAGTTTCTGAATTTAAGTGCAGTGACGTGTCATACATCGAGTTTTACGTTGATGAAACATAATGAGGAATCCTCCATACGTCAGAGAATTTAAATGACGTATCTGAAGTCATGCTTCGGATACTGCGACAGACTCGCCCTTTGTTACGTTAGCATCAAAATATCTCTGATGAAATGTGGTGGCTTTGCTTATCGCTAGTGAGAAGGTGTAAAGATACATAAAAACAATTGAATGGGTGAATTCGACACCGAAGAGAATAATTGATAAGTGTGCATAAATAGACTATGCTATTAAAGGGTAATGGCAATATTTTCGTCTATGTACATACTATACTATATAATAGGTTAATGTATAATCTCTTCTGTATATTAATTACTCCTAAGTAAAACCGATCAGTCTGCGAAGCTAAACAGCTTTAAGCACCTGCTTAATAGAACATCATTCGAGGTTTTTTTTTTTATACGACTTGAGTTGCAAACAACATGCAAGGTTGTTAAAAGTATCATTAACTTTGATGATAACTACTTAGGGCTGGCGTTTTTTCATGGCGCCATTTCGGGTAAAAATCTGATTGAGTCCTACTTACATCAGCTTAGATCAAAAACCGATTAACTCCAAAACTACCGAAATACAATTAACCCCATATCTATATAACATTCAGTTTGTATTTTTATTTCAGTACACACCCAATAACCGCAAATATCCAACCCTGACTATTGGAGAAGCCTTCACAGCCGGCTATCCGTACAGACGTCGTGTGTTGCTCTGTATGCCCACCTCTGTAGCCATTGCAACAACGGGCGAGATATTTGTAGCCGATGGCTACTGCAACAATCAGATACTGAAATTCAACGCAGCCGGAACATTGCTTTTAGCTATACCATCCTACTCTGACACATTGACCTTGAATGTCCCTCACAGTGTGACCTTATTGGAGCATTTGGACGTCGTCTGCGTGGCTGACAGGGAGAACATGAGGATCGTGTGCCCTAAAGCTGGTTTGAAGAGCTACATTAAGATGCTCGAGCCGGCGACAGTGATCGAAGACCCCACGCTCGGAAGAGTGTTTGCCGTCGCCTCGCATGGAGATACTATCTACGCTGTCAACGGGCCTACTTCTCAGAACATCGCTGTCCGAGGTTTTACTGTGAACGCTGTTAATGGTAACATCCTGGACACGTGGGAACCTACTACTGTGAGTATAACAAGTATTTTTGCGAAGCAATAAATAAATTACCGTTGTCTACTTACTTGAGCGTGCCTACTAACGACTGCGTGGCTACTAGCATTAAAGAGTAACCGGTTGTATTTACGATTTACACATAAAAGATTAGATAGGAATTTGTGGGAATTTGAGTTCTGTGGCTTTCTTTGAATTTCATTACACGGATTGAACACAGGATCGCAGCATTTCAGCACATTCACATTTGAATGGCATAAAAAATGACAATGAACATTCAAAATGCATAAGAGTTGGTGATGAGCAATGACATCGTAATGAATGTGAAGCGTAATTCAATAACTGAAGAGATTTTTTTTATTTAATTTTTTATCGGCAACATCATCAGGTACTCGTTTATTTTTTAATAACACTAAGGTTGCAGACATCCCTGTGGCCCGCTCGATGGTAAGCGCTTATTTCTTACTGTTGGCCTATTACAATCATAATGTAAGCGGAAGGCGCAGAGTTGTATTATCAATTTTCATTTACAGGGCTTCACAAACCCCCATTCTCTAGCAGTAACCAGAAACGGATCGCATCTCTACGTCACGGAAATAGGTCCAAACAAAATCTGGAAGTTTGAACTAACTGACGTTTACGACAAGTAAACCATGAACGTATTATACAGCACTATAGCTACCTACACTCAATTTATAAACCGTTATTATGCATAAACGCGGATTCAATCCGCTTCAAGTAGGTAATACTTAGGTATCGGCAGTTAAAGAGTAACATACATTATATGTTTATCGTAACTGTATTAAATATTATTAGTATTGCTTAGGATGTATAAGACCAACTCAGTCATATATTGGAAAGTGCTCAGAAGCAGTAAAGTCATAAATATTACAAAAGTTTCGGTAAATTCATTTTTTTTTCATCGTTGTCATAAGTCGGTCCTTTTTTGAGATTTGTCGAAATCTCTACCTATATTTCGAAAACCAAGTTAAATTTTCGTAATATTCAAAGCCATTCTAGCATTGAAAGACCAGCCTGAATTGGTGTTATACATCTTCGATAACATATTGGAGAAATACATAATTATGATCTTTAAATTTAATATTATGACTGCCTGCCTGAGCAGGTAGACATAGCTATAAATAAAAATAGGTATCACTACAGACATTGTAGCAGTAGATTTATTCGCATTTAACATTCTATGTAATATTTAAGATTAAATTATCTGACTAACTTGGTATTTTGTAATTTTAATTAGGTATGTAAATATGCTTCACTATAATCTTTATAATTATATATATTAATTTTATATTTTGAATTAACTATGTTGGAAAAAATGAATTTAAAGAAAGTAGAAATGTACTTAATTGTATGTTATTAAATATAATCCAATATACTAATGTTATGTACATATGTAGAGCTTAAAGAAAAGAACCAGTCAGAAATGTAAAACAGTATGAATTCGCCATAAAACCAGTGATTTCAGCAAAATGATAGTACGCATGACACAGCAACTATGATAATAGGCAAACTGCTGCGTACCTACCTACTAGTACTCAAACTATATTGTACTACATACATCGTTTCCCAACGTTTACCTTACGTGGCTCAAAATTTCACGATGTCACTCGCAACGCGGACTTATATATATATATATATATCCTCACGCCGTCCCACAAGGGTCCCCGAAGGGATAGGCAGAGGTGTATAGGTAATGCCCACACACCCACTTTCCGCCAGAGGTCTATTAGGTGCCAACGTGACAGATGGCGAGTCCATCGCCGTTACACAAGCACGACTATACATACGCCTTTGAATTGCTTCTCAGACGTATGCAGGTTTCCTCTCGATGTTTTCCTTCACCGTAAAGCTCGTGGTGTTAGCCACATCACTGTACTTAAGTTCAGAAAAACTTATTGGTACAGTCGAGATTCGAACTTGCGACCTTTGCGTCGCAGGCAACTGCTCGAACCGCTCGGCCATCACGGCTCACGGAACGCGGACTTTTTTCTCAAAATATTAATAATACTCAACTAGTATTCAAAGTATTCAAAATACAACATTATTATGTACACACAAACACTCTTGAGTCTATAATATTTCTAACAAGTCACTTAATTAATCGCGACATTCAAAAGGTTGGGAGACGATGTTCAAGCAGCTCGAATAACAGTTGCGTCAATAGCTTAAAGTTTACTAATTAGGCGCTTGATAATTAAAAAATATTTTATTATAATATATATCAATGAAAATTAAACTTATAATTATTTATATTAAAATTTTATTATAAGTTTACTTAAAGTACTTTATAAGGTACCTAAATGTAATTTTACCACAAAAATGTGGAAGTAAATTAAACTTGGATATTTATTACAAATATGAATATGAATATTACATTAGTAACTAGGCATGGTTAGTTACAAGTACTTATTTATCCCCATAATTAATAAAATTAGTAAGTTTTGCAGAAGGCAAACTAAATATAAACATACATATATATAACAATATTTAAACAGTATATATACGTATCATATAATAATACATTATCTATTAGTTTAAAATCATTATTTTATGCACTATTCATGAGTAAGATCACTTTAATCATTAGGTAAGCTTCGGCACTCATCGACTCGATCGTATAAATTCGTGATAACACACAGATAAAAAACACAAGTATACATTAGGAATCTTAATAGGGCATCCATGTACTGGATTCCCCACGCAAACCTGGTTAAAGGACCGGGTCCTCTACCGGACCTGTGCATTTGAGACAGTCAATGGTTCCATATTATGATCAGATGAAGTCTAAACGTAAACCATAATTCAAAGACAATAAATTTTAATAAAATTTTACCTGAGGAACCAATGAAGACTAATAAAAAGATGCATTTCAATGTTCACAGCACGTAGGAATAGTGTAAAATGTAATAGTATAATAAATTACATATGTATTTTTTATTTTTATTAACACTGTGGAAATACAATGAATTTAAAAAATGTAGAAATAACCCTTGGGTTAATTAGCTTAACTGTAAGTTAATCAATTTAATCGAATATTTAGATATGTAGATAGTTATTATAAGTATATGTAGGTAGTAGGTATAAGGAAATATTTGTTCAGTAGTATGTGTTTATTATTATTATTCTTACCTATTATTCATTCGAGGACTAGGAATGCTTCACCAAGCCAAAGAAATCCTTAAATACATACAAGCAATATTAATTTTAGTCTTTAAGTATTTATTTGAAAATATAAACAGGAAACTTAAACTGATATCGGTACTACTTTCTTGACTGTGAAAAGTTAGGGGTGGTCTAGTTTGTTTTTAATCAATACCAAATATTCTGTAAAAGAAAAAACTTCTACTTTTCACATGACTTAATTATTCGATCAGTCAGATTTTAACACGAAATTTATGGTTTCAAATTATATATATACCTACGGTAATTATATACTTTTTAACTCTTCTAAATTGTCTTGTCAAAATATCCGTTTGTATTAGATACTTAGAAATAGAAGGTAACGGCCCTGCCTGCCTGAGCATTAGATTTTCTTAATTTTGTCTCAAAGCAAGTAAAATTGTATTTACGGGTATAACATTAGTTAGAAAAATACACTTACGAATATGCAAAGGCATTATTAGAGTAAATCAAATCAAATCAAATCAAATAATTTAATTCAGATAATAATAATAAAGTGGAAGAGGGGTGTGTTAAGAATTAGAATTATAATATAGGTATTTATATAAATACACATATGCATTAGTTACTTCATATATTCCGCTTATAAACATGATAACTTATAGACAAGTAAGTGTAGTTTTAACGTAAGTAATTGTAATTAGTTATAGTTAGAATTAACTAGTCGCCAAAGACTAGTTAATTCGAAATGATCTTAAAGAATGGGCCAAGAAAAAGTAGTGTTTTAGTCTATAGGCATACTTATGCAGCATGCAAAATTTACGTATATTTAAATATAAGCAGTAGGAATTTTTAATTCTTTTTTTACTCATTTTGACTTTGCGGGGCCTGTATGTAGTGCTATTCTGTAAGATATTTTAATAATCATTAACGATCAATTGATAGAATACGCCACTCTCAGAAATCGTTTATAGCGCTGCACTTTCCACGACTAAATCAACAAAGTTAGTTAACTTTGTTGATCATTTTGACATCCAATGTGTGAACGGAAACGTAAAAGGGTACATAAACGGAAAATCCTCTGAGTAGGTATTTTACGAAATAGCACTTATATTGGACTCCAGGAGTTTAGCTTAGTATATAGGAGTTACATGCACATAGGTGAAGCAATTTTGCACTTTTGTTCTGCTTTTCAATCACTTAGATTATATATGTTATTACATAAGTTTGTAGGTAAAAATGTTATATATACATCAAGTAAGTGCTTGATTTCTGTGCATTTTAAATTCACATTTGACTATAAATAAGGAAAAGACGTAGGTGTAAAGTTTGTAGACATATATTGAAGGGATATTTTTTTATTTAAGTAGCCCTTTGTACTACATAAATAAAACATATAACTATTGTTAATCTGTATCATGTTTACATTTCTTAGTGTATATAGATACGCAATTAAAAAGCTTTTATATTTTTTAATACATCTACAACCTTAATACACTTCATAGAGCACGAATATAAGGTTTGTAGTTGAATAATAATTCTTCCCACGCATAAAAAAAAAATCCGGAAATATCGTCACAAGCCTGCTTAAACTAACCTTAGCCTGAGCCCACTATGGGTAATGTAATCATGCATTCTGCCTGTGCCTGCATAAAAATAATTATTTTTGATTTTTAATAGCGTTAAGCTATTAACTAACTTACTAAGCTCTCTACTCTACCAATGCGAACACACGTAACCTTCGGGTACTCAACTCAAATATACATAATGTTTTGTATCAGTATAGGTTCACCTGCAAAGTTTATAGGATTCATTTGTAAATGGTATAGTTTGTCTTTAAATTAAATGTGATAGGTATATTTTTACATTTATTCCTATTAGAAGTTGTCTTTATAATCACTACGTTATATCTGATAGTCGTTTTATTTTTAGAGTTATAAATAATAACATGCTAATTAATTTTTAATTAAATGCTAATGTAATATTTAATCATATGGTAACGTTATTATAACAGTTAATAAATACTCATATGATATAAGTTAGCTTAGGATATAGCTCAACCAAAAAGCGGGCCAACAAACAGTAGTGTTTAGTCGTAAGCAAAGCTGATATTGCATCAGTACCTACGTATGAAAGCTTTTCTTACGTAGGTAAAATAGAGTAGGAACACATAACAAACCTTTTTTTTATTATTGGCACTATGTATTATCTAAAACTGCCTTTTCGCTTATTTATATAGCTTATGCGGTTATGTATATACCTTGTTCAGTTATTTATTTATTTTTTATTACATAGGATAGACGCATTTTTACGTATAGCAAATCATATACTTAGCTATCTTTTCTTTATCTTTATCTTTTTGAGTTCACTCAGAAAACAGAAAATTAGGTCGATACTCTGCTTTGTTATATCTTTTTGAGTTTTAGATATACCTCAATAGGTTATTTACATACCTTATTAGATTATTTATGTACCTTTAGTTATTAAGCGAGGGACTCGGCATGATGATATGTTTGTGTATTCAGTTATTTATATACCCCAATAGGTTATTCGTATTCTCTATATTAGGTTATATATGTACCTGTAAGTATACAAATGTTGGTGTATAAAAGTTCGCAGGGATGGGGGATTACGTAATAACAAAATTGTATTTAATTTGATTACCTACAATACGCCTGTGCACTTATCTCATATCTTATATTATAAATCTGCACAAGAGTACCTTAACCTCACGTTTCAAGTACGAACGAACGAAAGGCAACATTTTCAAATATGTAATGAATTACGATATATAACTTATTATTCTAAATCCCCCAACAACTTTGACGACCGTCTAGTGGTTAGAGCTCCTGACTGCGAAACTTGAGGTCGCGGGTTCGAATCCCGCTGAGGGCAGATATTTGTGTGATGAACACGAATATTTGTACCTTAATATTGGATGTCCTATGTATTTAAGTATATATCTATCTATATAAGTAAATATATCGTTGTCTAGTTACCATAACACAAGCTTTGCTTAATTTGGGACTAGGTCAATTGGTGTGGAATTGTCCCAGGTATTTATTATTTATTATTATTAACTTTCTCTTAATGGTATTAATATTTTTTAAATTTAACAGATAACTGAGGACTCTGTTAGCATATTGTATGTATGTAGAAACCTATATAGGTATATATAACTGATTTCTTATATATATTTTTTGTAATATATATAATTAATGTGCACGTCTAAACATGTATTTAAAAATATAAATGTATCATTATTATTACATGTAATTTATAAACACGTTAAGTGTGTACAGATTCATTCTTAGGTATGTAAGGAAGGCGCAGTCCGGTATTAAAACGCACAGTATAGCATGGATGTTAATATATCACATAGAAATAGGATAGATACCGATTTAGTTATTATTGGAAGGATTGCTTAGAATCGCCATAAGACAAAAGAAAGCAGGAATTTTTTTTTTTCAATCTTTGGTACTAATGAGAATACATCGATTTAAAACTTGTACGAAAATATAATTCCGACCGGATAGTCTAGTGGCGGTTCTATACATCGTAACCTGGTAAGAGTATGCTCGTACGTTGTACACTGTATATGTATATTCATGCATTTTAGTATTAAGTAGTAGTTCGATTCGATTGTCATTATTTACTTAGAAACTGCGATATATTATGCAGTGTAGATCTATTTTCATACAACTATTGTGTAGGGAATTCAAATAATTCAAAGTACGATATAGGCATTTAAATGTTACATTTAAGACTTGTTTATTAAGCTTAATAAAACGGTGTATCTAACTTTATATGAAATATTCATTTAATACATATTAAAATAAAACTAGTTAGTACATTTGACGTTTAAAATTATATTATAATTCGCGTATTATATTATAGGATCTGTAACAATTCGTACCCACAGTGGTAACCGCTTAACATCAGGTCAGATGATTGACATCATTGTAGAATAGAAAATGCAAATAAATTATAATCACAGTAATAATATTCATTAAAAGTATTTACACAACAAATAGATTTTTATTATAACACAAATACACCTTACAGCTCGTATTTTCGTTTCTTCATTATTTTCATGAATAAGACCATATCTGGAACAAAATAAAGTATAATATTAATTTGGAACAAAATAGTGGCGTACTGCCACTATTTTTTCACTACCATCACATCGAAAACCAGAATTCATATTGAATCTGACTGGAACACTCACTGATAAATATGACCATGACAACAGCCAACATGATCCAGAGCCAGCATTTCCACGCACTACGGCTATGCTCTTGCAACCGCTCAGATTCTACCTTCAGGGACATCACATTGCGGTCTGTCAAATCAGATGATTTCTTCAATGACTGTAAGAGAAAAAAAAATTTAAACCAATACACACACAACTTCCAACTCATTCTGGTGCAAGCCTACACTATAATTGTGTTGACGCAGTGATTACACTGCCACTGGCCTGATATGTATGCATATATATATCAGCATAAAGGCAGTAAGGCATAAAGAGGGATCAGGCAAAAAGAAGCAGTAGCTGAGCAACAATAAATTCAAAAACGGAAATCTGTTGACGGTCTTTCTATAAATTTTCATATAAAAATTTTGTATTTTATTTTTTACATACATACATATCATCACGCCAAGTCCCTAGCGGGGTAGGCAGAGAGTATACTGGCCTGATATGTATGTATATATATATATAATACACGCTGAGCACCCTTAGGGTGTAGACAGGGTAGAGCACAATTTATACTAAACTAGTCTTACGGCGATAGGCAATGTGAGGCATAAAGAGGGATCAGGCAAAAAGAAGCAGTAGCTGAGCAACAATAAATTCAAAAACGGAAATCTGTTGACGGTCTTTCTATAAATTTTCATATAAAAATTTTGTATTTTATTTTTTACATACATACATATCATCACGCCAAGTCCCTAGCGGGGTAGGCAGAGAGTATAGAGCGCCAGTTCTCTCTAGACTTACATACCTCTTTCGCTTCGTCCACATTCATCAGTCTCTTTTATTTATTTATTTCCATCTTACAGCTTATACCATTACAGGTTATAGGCCAAATGGGTACTGAAGACACTTAACACTATTTAATAAAAAGTTTATACCTCAGTATCACCTCTGATGATAGTGCTCGCAATTTGGGATTGCTCCTTCAGACTCTTGGTGAGCATGACCATGTTTTCAGCCACCTTCTCCTGCATGTTCTGGTGGTACTTTAGCAGGGAGTCAATATCCTCTTGGCTATTACTGTTACTTGTGAAGTTAGGTGCTTTTATTATATTGCGTTTTCGGAGTGCTTCATCACTGTCTTCTGCAAAAAGAAGAGAAAATGCATGGGCCGCATGAAGTATAATCTTAATATATATAAATCACGTGTCACGTTGCTTCTTCGCGATGGACTCATAAATTACTTAACCGATTTCAATAAAATTTGCAAATCATGTGCAGTTTGATCTAACTTAAAAGATAGGATAGCTCACACCACAATTGGACCCGATAGGTGGCGCTGCGATCGTGCTTCAGGAAGTTTAAATTTTTCACCCGGGCGAAGCTGGGAGGGACAGCTAGTATAGTAGTAGCTAGTAAAACAAATGAACAACATGGTGTTAAAGTTGAGACCAATCAAGCTGTGCATCTTACTATCTGTATAAAACACAAAGCTAGCTCCAACCTAGACTAATGCAATAGAAACAGGACAAGAAAATTATAATACACTAGCTGTTCCCGCGACTTCGTCCGCGTCCGCGTCGTGGAATTTAACTAAAAAGTTATTGTCCAATTTCTTACATTGAAAGTAGCCTAAGTTACTCCTTATTACGTCAGCTATCTGCCAGTGCAAGTCCCGTCAAAATAGGTTCTGCCGTTTCAGAGATAAGTCAGAACAAACAGACAGACAGAAAAAAAAATGTAAAATGTGTTTTTGCTATATGTACCGTGTATACATCCATATGCATTTAGTAAAAAGCTGTTATTTTAATATTACAAATAGACCCTTCAATTTTATTTATTTGTATAGATTATATATCGGACGTTCAAGGGTACTCGAAACCGAGGAGCATGTATGAAGAGACTGATGAATGTAGACGAATCGAAAGAGGTAATTAAGTCTAGAGAGAACTGGCGCTCTATACTCAGAGAGTAACCTACCCTGTTAAGGACTCGGCTGATGATATTGTGTATGTATGTGTTAATATATTTACCTAGCCCAAACAGCTCAGATCTGAGTTCCGCTCCATACTTAACAACGGTTTTTTGATGTATCTCCTGGGCTGATGCATCAGCCGACATGGTGGCAGCACCATGTGATAGAAGCTGGACTGCTTCCAGCTGTAATTAAATTAAATATCTTTTGTTATCTGACAAGACTTCTTTAGACAGACAATGATTACCCAGATCAAATTATTGTTCATAACATTATATGACACATTATGACCCTGATGCAACTTTTTTTAGGCAACTATTACAAGTATTATTCTATAGATAAAAATTACCTTTTTTTCATACTTTGATGATAGTGTTAATATTTTTTATTTGCAGTCCTCCCCTTGTGGAAATAATAATATATTTGTGTAATACATACTTGTAAGAAATAAATTTGCATATTTCTCTAGGTAACTTACAATTATAGCACTCTGTTTTCAATAAAGTGTATTTCACTTCTAACCAGACCACAAAACCTTTATTTTAAACTTAGTTTAGTAAAAGCTACACTAACTTTTTCTGTAGGGCTATTTAATGCAGCTGTTTGAATGAGTCCCTTGAGAAATGCACATCTTTTCATGTACTCTGCTAATAAATCCTTGGCTGGTTTGCTGAAATTAAATGGATATTAAGTTATGTGAATATATATTAAACAGTAATAATATTATCTATGGTATTAGGTAGTACAGCTATACAAGACTTCTGGGGCAGAGGTGTCAGGTTCATTTTCTCAGAGATCTATTTGTGCCAAAGTAACTTTTGATTTAGTTTATATACTGATTACTATGTTCATAGTCTTCAAAATAGAACTCCTAGAAGCAAATATAAATATTCATATAAAATATTGTAAATATTTTGCTCTCCCGTCCATCCCTCGAGTCCAACTCTGATGGCAATTTGTTTGGGGATGGATATGTTGTTCATATATTTTATTTTGTGTTATGTATATAATTCTACGTATTGTGTACTGAATTTAGTGAAATTGGCTACTTGCCGTTCTTATGTGTATTGTAATAAATAAATAGCAGCCGTCTGATTTTAGTAAATATATTGGGCAGGAGATGTACATACTGATACTTACTCAGGTCCAGTTTTTAATTCAGTAATCATTTCACTCAATGATTCCACGTATTTCTTTAACCTCCAGTTTCCATCTAAAGGCTCTTCTTTGGCAATCAATTCACATTTGTTTAACAGCTGCCTCACATTCATTTCCAATCTAGATTTTTTGGGAACAGTAGCTGTGGACATGGGTTTTACTTTTTCCACTGCCATTTCAGTAAATTATCAATTCACGCTATATTAGGTAATTCTTGGTCTCAATATTAATCGGCCAAATATTTTATGGTAATTGCAAAGATTACAATGTATACTGGGTAATTGACTGCGATTTGAAATTATTGGACCGAAATTTAAAACATCACCTAGAATTACTAGTGTCAGTGTCAAACACATGCCAAGTTTCAAATCCATAGAATAGGTGTAATCACCGCCTTGTCCTTTAAGATAACATTTTTTTAACAAAATTTTCGGCAAATTTTATTAAATAGTAGCATAATAGCACTTATAGATTACGTCTTACTTTACTAGCTTTTTGCAAATCCAAAATGTCTGAATAACTTCCTTTAGTCATTTCGTGTTATATAGTTAAAATACATACATAGGGACATGGTTTATATCTATGATCTATGCGGAGATAGAACTGGATGGGTAATCATTTCGGGAAAGTTCAATGCATTTTTTCGATTCCTAAGTAAATCACGTAATTTTAGTGAGAATTCTTAAACTTTGTTTTTTCTATTGGATTCGCATTCTTAATGTCTACAAATGAATATATGTTATACAAACAATATCATCTAGTTATGTTTAGAAATCCTAAGTTTCGGGGACCCTTATAAGGGTAAGGCGTGAGGATATATACTATGTTAAGTAATGAAACGATTTCATTTTGTAAAAATGTTTATGTATTATTAGAAGAAAATATCTTGTTTGTTTTACAAATTCACGACTTAGGCGCTTGCTTCTTGGCTGCCTCGGCTTCAGCTTCACTCTTTTCAAAGTTTGCAATCAATGCCTCTACTTCAGAGCTTGTCAATACTCGGATGATAGTCTTGTTGTCCTTGCGAGTAAGTGTAGCCATTTCAACTGTAACAGGCAAAATCGTTAAGTATACTAAATATTATACTTTATTTTAAATAATAGTTTAAAAAACTAAAAAACACACTTTACATAGAAAATCCAACTAAAAACTAGAAAATGGTTAAATTATTTGAGTTGTTTTGATTTAATTGACAGCGTAAATATGTCCAAATGTCAATACTGTCATAACTTGTAAAGCGGAGTGCATTCTGAAACACTACAATGCTACTTTCAATAAAACATTAACACAGTTGTATTTTTAAATTAATTTATCTTAGACCCCATTGTTAATCCTGATTATCCTAGTATGGATTGTCATCGGCCCTTGATCATCATCACAAATTTAAGAGCTGGGCTCTTGTCGGCGTCTCTGATGCAGTCCCCTCCATTCGCTTCTGTCCAGCGCAACTTGATAAGTATGCAAAATTTCGATTTAATCCAAAGTTTTTAAAGAGGTCAAAATCATCAAGTTATATACTAACATAGGTATGAAGCTAATAAAAGCGTGTTAATAAGTATTACTACATAAAGTAAGTTATATACTACAGAATACACACATACAGATTATATCTGATATCATGAATTATATTCAAGCATGCATTATGCAGTTCAGTCATGTTACTTATGATCAGTATACCTACTCAAATTATAAATATTATTAAGAAAAATTAATCCTCTTTATCTAAGTGTTATTTAAAACCGAACCTACCACTACACCTCATTTTGGAATCAAGAAAGATGCATTCAAATATTACCTTTTTCAGGGGTGAGTTTTGTCATGTCTAGAGTCTTACTCAGAACTTTGATAGCTAAAGCTTGAGCTTCAGCAAGTGTTGTCTCGTTTTCCTTGTATTCCTGTTTTAAGCTTGAAACAGCCGCCTGAAAAAACATTTACTTAATATTCAAGATAAGGGACACTAAGTCAACTTTCACAGGATAAAATTCTGTTGATAATGCATTGTGCAGTCTGTAATGGTGCCCGCTGTTGTCAAAAGATGTGAATATAACTGTAATTGGTATTTTTTTAATTGTATCTTCATCATCCAAGCCTTCCCTGTAGGGACTTGCGGTGATGATATGAATGTAGGGTAGGCATGATATCATTATATACTTCTCATCAGAAAAATCTTGCAAGTCTATGTTTTGTAAGGATTATCAGAAGAAAAATTATATTTAGGAATATATATCAAATGTCCTTTAATAGTGATTAATATTTCATATTATTCACTATTTATATCCTTCTATATTGTGTAACTAGGTAGTATACTACATTGTTTTAAGAGGAATAAGAATAAACATAACTACAATTGTGTGCAAAAGAATTTTAAATGTTTAACTCACAGCACTGTTGTTGCCAATGCAGGTTGCCTTCCATCCTCCATAGTTACCACTAGGGTCTGACTGGTACAGCTGGTAGCCATAGTGCTTGTCCCAACCCATGTACAGAATTGAAACTCCAAACGGCCTTTTACCTGAGCAATATAGATTTAGATAGAATATGGAAAGTGGGTGTGTGGGTATTACCTACACACGAAGGAAGGTGTGAGGTTTTTTTTTTTATAAATATGGTTACAGGTCCTTTTCTTACTAAGTTGGTAATAGAGTGCATGTCATCAAATGCTTTCATAATGGCTTAAAAACGAAAACATTGGAGGTGCTTGGTAATATTACATGGATACAACATACTGGCTGGTCCAATAAATTTCATATAAAAATAATGTAGATAATATATTAAATGGTACCATTGTATATACTGAATATTGTCATTTTGAATCTCACACTAAGGCGGAGAGAATAGGTTGGTATTTCATTTTAACGTAACATAGTAATAATATCTTGCAAATTAATAATATTAAATAATACAAATTATATGCAAGGCTTTTAGATGGCAACTATAAAATTATATACATGACACAAAGTAACATCTTAATTTGGTATTGTCAAAAGTAATTCATCAAATGCACAGCTGTAGACAGGTCTTAAAGCACATTTTTTTATCTAGGGAACATAAATCCTGTTCATTGCTAATAGTACATCACTTTAAGATAACAATACATGGAACAGTAGTTAAGAGATTTTGCATAAATATTATATGATTAACTAAAAATATTCTGCTTTGTTGAATAAACTTCTACAACTACGAGTTTGAAATTGTGTTTACCTCCATATTGTGTGTATGCCTGCTTAACATCACATAGCCAAGAGACCAACTGCTCACAAGGGATAGATTCACCATACTGCAGCAAATATCTTTGAGCAATGAGTCTCAGTTCGTTAGTAAGCACATTGGCGTCTGATGTGATGCCAGCAACCGAACACACCATATCATCATTAAGCTTGTAGATCTTCTCAGAGAAAAACACCTCATCAAGCAGTTTGTTTGTGTTCCTACGTTCGGCGGCTAGCAGGATACCATCTGTTGCCAAAATACCTAAGGAGGTACCGGCATGGCTGATAGCCTCCATGGCATATTCGACTTGGTAAAGTCGTCCTGAAAATATAAAAAAAAACAACAGTAACGCCTGTCTATAAATCAGTGTTAAAGCATTCCAGACATACCTTCAGGCGAGAATATCGTGGTACGTGTATCATAACGGCGAGCCTGTTGAAAAATAAACAGGTATGTTAGCATGAATGACCAAGCAATAACTTACTTCGTAACCTATGAAAAGTTCCTTGATATTAGGTTTTGTGTCTCAGTCTAACTTACCATAATTCTATATTTTCGCAGTTAGTTAACACGTAAACTTGTATATTTGACTCAAGTGGTTTTAAAAATGTTTTCTATTTAAAATTATTTCTTGGCTTCACCGGATCAAATAAGAATGACATTACAATTACATTGATTTGACAGATCCTTTTTTTAATGGTGTTACATGTCAATGTGGATGATATTCTAAGCTTAGCTTGGAAAAGTCGATCATAAATATTCATATTTAAGAGAGAGAGAGAAAATAAGAACCTTTAAGATAAACCTAGTATCTGGAACAAGAAGATGACATTATACTTTTTGATTGAATACGTTCTGAAATGTATGTAAAACATATATGTAATTATTGTGATATTAAATTTAAGCAAATTTGCTGGAATTGTACCAACTACAAACAATTGATTTAATATTTTCAGTAATAATAACATAATCATATATTTGAGCTGGGCTCTCGTCGGCTTCTGTAGTGCAACTCCTTCCAGGCTAGCGCATCACTTTGCATATATTATGCTTAAAATTTATCAATGTATTCGTTTTTATTATAATTTTCAGAGCACATTGTTGCATAAAATATTGTAATCTTTGGAACACATTGTAGAGGTACTGTGTGTGCCAGAAGTATAATGCGCTTACTCGCATGAATAGTTATATTAGTTTTTGCTTATTTTGTCTGATTTACTTTTTACTGTTTGTACGTCTTTGTTGCAAGCATCGTTGGCTTTTTGTTATTTTAAGTAAAGCTTTACTTAAAAATAACAAAAAGCCAACGATGCTCAAACAAACAAAAAAACTCAAAGTATTAAACCAAAATGCGCATATTTAGCAGTATATTAAATTAAGGAATATTATTATATTAAATAATAATAATTACGTGCTCGAGTAACGGCGATGGACTCGCCATCTGTCATGTTGGCACCTAATATACCTCTGGCGGAAAGTGGGTGTGTGGGTATTACCTATACACCTCTGCCTACCCCTTCGGGGACCCTTGTGGGAAGGCGTGAGGATATAATTATTATTATATAATTACATTAAGCACATCTGTGAAATAATTTAAAGTTGGTAATGCAGTAATAATCCAACTTTTGAATGTATCTTGAGTTCGTATGGAGGTAAGTGACTTAATTAATTAATTTAAATAATAAACTAGGGTGGGTGATTAAAAAACATAAAACTAATAAAAACATGTACTTATTTATTCCGTAAACATTCGCCCAACTTATATGTCACACCTACTTTATATTATTATCTATAATAATAATACAAGTAACATTATAATAAACTTATATGATATTACCATTACAAGTATCTGACCTAGGTACATAATAACATAATAAATTTCAGTGTCGAGACCCCTGGTCCGTGGGGTCCTAGTGCAACAAAGCTATTTAAAGAAATAGCAAAAAGGTTGGTCGACATCACAGGAGACCGAAGAGCTGGCAGCTACCTCGGACAAAGAATTAGTCTAGCTATTCAAAGGGGGAACGCTGCCAGTGTCTTCAGAACCCTGCCTAAAGGGACTCCTTTTAAGAATATTTTTAATTATTATATTATTATTTTAATTAACGTTTACTGTCTATTATTTAATTAGTAATGTTTTAATAAGTATAATTTGTAATACATTTTGATATGTATAGTATATTAATTTCAATTACATTACGTACAATAGAACTGTTGTAACAATTATACATTTAAATAAAATTTGGTATAAATCTTAACCATTAAGATACCATCGTACGAAGTTAAAAAAAATCAGGTGCCAAGAATACCGCAGACCAAAAAAATTTAATATCGCACTCCACCTTTATAATTGATTTTTATACGTAACATTTATTTACGCATAAAAATTATTTAACATTTTTGCCAAAATTTCATACTATTGTACATGTTTCTAATTGTATAAATATACTTATTTTATAAAATCACTATCTACCTAAGAATTTAATATAAGTATTAGACTAAGGTAAATATACATCACTCAAGTTAAAATACTTTAATTGCCGTCTGTGGTATTTCAAGAAACCATCCAGATAATAAATCTTATTATCATGTATCTATGGATTTTATATTTAAAGATACATACAATTATTTGGCGGGTTTATTTGACAGCGAGATATTCATAAATAGGTAATGTAAATTTTTTTAGTTCTTTCTGAGTTGAAGCCATACTTTTATAACAGATTATTCAATCGTAAGAATAAATACGATAATAGCACCTCATGGTTCGGCCCTATACATGCTATAATGATGTATATTTATAATTAATTCATTAATAAATAATTTTAAAAGGCTAAGCTTCACTGTCACCTGAGGATCCTGGAAGGTCAGTTAGTCACATAGTGTTTCTCGTCGTGGAGACCAAATCGACAATCGGTTGGACGAGCACGTATATCAGAATTATTACAACGAACACCATCATTGCTGTCGATAGACCGCCTTGCGCAGCGCTGAAGTAATCCATATTGAACCCTATTGCTAAAGAAATAAGGCCCATGGATACAGCAACCAGGCCAACGCCCACGTGGAACAGCTTTATAGGGCCGCTCTTTACCATCAAACGCACTTTGGATGAGAAGAGTGTTATGATGCCGGTGGCGAAGCTTATTAAGCTGAATACTAATGCGATCACCCCTGAAAAATTAAAACAAAATATGGTTCAATCACACGCTTCCAAATATTTATCGTCGAATGTTTCCATATAAAGAATAAGGTCGCGATACCAGGGGTTCCTCCTCTCAAGGCACCCATTAATTACTATTGTCTAAAAAAAAATTGTCCCAAAACTAAGGTGACGAGAAGACAAGAATTGCCTTTTATGCATTGCACACATTGCATTGGGAGCATTGCCTCTGTTTTTCCTGCAAGGTACCTACATTCTACCTTTCTGCCAACAATTAATAATTTTTTAATATCTTTTTTAATCTAAAATGTCTGTATAGTAAACAAAAATGAAATAAGATAAATTAGTATCTGTTCAATAAGCGACTATTGGAAAAAAAATATGGCAAGTTAGAAATTATATTCGTTTAAACAATATAGAAATATTGTGAAACAGTTAATGATTAGCACAGGCACAGATAGTCATGATTTCCTTATGAGGATACACAGATAGTAATAAGTTCATAAATCCCCTCGGGTTTTTTATGGCGCATGGCAATCGTGTTGATCTTATTTGGGCGGGAAAATAACCTTTCCTTTTAATTTATCCTTTATTCATTAAGTGTTACGGCTGTTGAAACAGGGCTAGGTATTTGTAGTACAGTTACCTAATAAATAAGCTAAGATAAGCAAACACAACTTAATATTAAGTAATTTATTCGAAATCTAACTGATAATGTCAAAATTATCTCAAGATCGGCACATGTTACTTTATATCGATTTATTGGGAAAACCATAGGCATTCAGTTATATAAGAATCCCTTGGGTTTTTATTCGTTATTTCACAACGAAGTCACGGGTATCGTTTTAGAATACACAACACCCGTATGTTCCTGGGACCCTTCTATGTTTGCTGCCGCCTTTTAAACATATTAAAAACTAAGCATATTTAGTTAAATTTTATTTCATTTGATTTTACTTTCTCATAGTGGTATGTTTTAAATATAAATTGAATAAAGAGTTATTTTTAAAGTAATCGTTTTTTAACTTATTGTTTGTATGTGATAATAATCCAGGAGAGAACGTAACGAAATGAAACCTAATCATATTTTGATAACAAACTAAATCGAAAATTACCACAAATTACTTACCACAAATGCCATGAGCTGTTGCAATCTGCATATCGACTTCGGCAAGTGCAAGGAAAGTGCCGGCTACGACGAACAAGGCACCAGATATCTGCAGGCATCCGTGGACTATCTTTTTGCTGTCATCAGACAGCTGGAAGGACCAGGAATTGTGCCTTTGGAGCGTCAGCACTGCTTCCACTAAGAATAATTGATACTGGAATAAAATTACCATCGTTTGTTACTTTGCAATGTGTTATTCACTTACGCAGCTTATACTCGCCAAAATATTGATAAATTGTTCAGTTAATCAAGGTAATAATCTATCTTTGTGCCTCATTTAATTTATTTCCGTTTGGTTTTTTCCTAAAAGAGGAACAAACATCCTCACAAACTTTCGCATTCATATTATTAATTATAAATCATAGTGGTAGTTTTTAATGTGTTCAATAAAAGATGGCAAAAATTTTTTAACTCATTAAAGTTTGCCGATTACTAACTTTCGTTAACAATTGTTAAACAATAGTTTCGTTAGTATTATACGGTATATCATTCCTTTACAGGTAAATAAATTATTATTTTTTTAATGTAAATTAAAATAATAAATGAAATTTTAGAATAACAATAATAATATGTAAAGTCATAAACATCGATTTTCGGACATTAAGAAGATAGTGACATATTGCAGTTTTCAACTGTGAGCCGTTTACATTTGAAGTGACAAGCTATTTGATTATCAAGATTAAGTTTTAAGAGTCACCTCTGTGGCGATTTATATCACATCCTGATGGAATGTGACCAGAACAAAGATGTCAGAAGACCTATGATTGGATGTAGCCAGGATGTGGGTCTGTGTAACAGTATCCTGGCGAACCCTAGTTCTGATGATATAAAATATTTATTGAAATTATATATGCGTAGATTTTAAGTACTTTTATATCCAGGTGTCCCGGAATGACATAGTCGCTGTGCGACAAAACTCCTTAAATAAATAGAAAAAAGAAAGTGTCATCACTCTTTTGGTGATTGATCGAAAAAAAATTACATTATTAAAAGAATTAGATGTTACCTAAATGTTGTGATATTATAAATACAATCCGTTTACGATACCTTTTGTGTTAGTGTGTGTAAGTTTAAGTTTTTTTTTTTATACAACAAGTAGGTAAAACTAAACTTAAGCCAATAAGCTACACAAAATACATACGCCAGTTCCAGCAAAAATGATGTGCAATTGCAAGTTGCTGATGCCGCCGTTAGGTGCTGACGTCAAGGCGAAGTACCAGATGTTGAAGACTACAATGGCTACCAGGAGGTGGTGAATGAGGTTTATGAGTTGACAGATGGCCTTCCACGCAGAAGTCCACGTGGTGCTATAGGCGTCTCCACTTTCCTCATCATACGTCATTGCGCGAGTAACTTCTACTTGGTAAGGCACATGTTCCCTGACCTCGTACATTTCCACCTTCTCCACCTTGTCCATTGACTGCTGGCTCGTGCTCGGCCGATCCATGGTTCTCTTTTTCACTTTCTTCTTCAAGAGGCACGCTCTACGAACCGTATTCCTGCTCTCAAACGTATCACTTTCGAGCACGCGATCACATGGGTGCTCGACGGCTTTGGTACTAAATTTTGGAGTATTTGCCAAGATAGTGGCTACCTCTCGGTTAAGATAACGCGAGAATTCGATCGCATCTTCGACTATCGTGAGCGCATTGACAGTTTGGAGATTACGATCTTGCGTAACTCTCTGATATTGATATTTAGAAGATTGTTTTTATCAGTTCCCATTCTGTTGTGCTGTGACGAAATTATGCTTGCTTAAACATCTGTGAGGAGTGGCCACATAGGTATCTAACTAGATATTTCAGTGACCTACATATTGTTGTATGTAGTAACATTGACACTTTTCTCTCTGGACCAAAGGGATTATCACCTTGTCGATATCATCACGCTGTTAACGGGGAAGGCAGAAAATTAAAGCTATAATTTGATAAAAAAGCTGAAAGAACGAAAATCTTAAAACCGAATGAAAAAGCTTACCATTCACAAATGATGTTTGTCCTATGAATTAACGTAAGTAGGTAATCATTCCCGAAAGAAGTTTTTTTGTGGCATTAGTTTAGTGATACTTATTTTCTTCACACTTTCCTTCAAGAGCCCCATAAAAGGGTAGGCTGTGACAAGTTGTTGTTGCCGGAGAGAGAGAGAGATCTATGAGCCTTCGTGTTAAATGACGAGCTACTTGCAGTCTCTCAAGGACGACTACATAATTTTAAATTCGTGCATGTCGTTGCTGTACATTGTTAATGCTATATTAATAAAATATTATTCCTAAATATATTTGATGTATTAACCGATGCCATCTGTCTGTAAAAACTGATCTCAAACATTTTGTATAATATAATGAACTAGCTATCAAGGCATCGTATTATAATGCATGACCTACAGATGACGCTGAAAACATTACACCATTTAGTATGCATTATAAACGATAGATGTCGTAAGTAGTAAAAAAGTTTTATTTGAAGTTTTTAATTTACATAAATTGGTATTTATTACAAAATAAAATTGTCATTAGTCCATGATCATCTTCCGAAAATGTTTTATTATAGGGGTAGGCCATATGCTCCTTGGCCACCCAAGAAGCATATGACCTACCCGATGGGTAGCGGTTACCCTAGCCTATTTACTCCTACGATACCGAAGTAGGTATCACTTTCCTTAGGAGAACATCATGGAGTTCTTCACTTGAGGAATTTTTTTTTTGCGTAAATCTTATATGGCATTTTTTTTATATTCTTTCTATTTCTACGGGCCTAAAGAACTTCTACCTACTAGTTCTATTACTTCGCCAATAAATTGCACTAAAACTCTATTATTTATGGCTTTTTTTAAGATTTTTTCGACTTCAAATAGTAAACGAGCTGTAATTAATATTCATAAATCTAACATCTTGAAAAAAAAAGATTGAGATCTATTCAGGCACCGTGTGGTGTTTAGATGTGGGATATTCTAACCACGTATGATACCAACCGCCTACCAATTAATTAAATTTAATGAAATAAATTCCGGCCGTAGGGAATTAGGGACGAGGCGTAACCCATTTGTCAACAATATTTGATAACGAGAGGTCAGGTGGGCTGGAGCTGTAACGAAGGATCGGAACTTCAAAGGCTCAAAGGTGAGTTCGGTGTGAAGAGTAGTTACAAAGGATCCTTTTGGTAATAAATCCGTTGAGGATTCATTAATACAGATTTAATTCTACTATGGTACTATCAGTAGGTACTAATTATTATAAACATAACATAAGAACATTTTGCATTTCCCTATAAGATATTTATTGTATTGCCTCGTCAGAGTACACATTGTGAAAGAAATAAAGTCACTTTAACACATTGTGAAAGAAATAAAGTCACTTTAAAATAAAAAAAGATTAAGGTATAAACTTCTACGAGTTATTTATCAAACCAAAATTAAAACATATTACATATTTTAAATGTTCAGCACTTACAGTGGTGACGAGCAGCTTAATCAGCCGCTTAAATTAAAATTGTACATTCTTTGGTTCTAAGGATCTAAACGTGTATTAAATATAAACGTTCTTCCTCTGATATTCGACTATAATTAAATACAAAAGTATATTTCGATAGATCTAAGATGATTTTTACATGGTAAAGTCAAGGCTTAACAATGGGTTCTTAGTACAGGCTCACCTAACAGTGACCTAAGCTCTATTAATGAAGTGAAGGAACACTTTCAAAGAGTATGATCCTTCTGCATGGATTACACTAGTGTGCATTGTAGAAAGCCAGGCTTAACGAGCTTATCACGTATCCTTTGCAATAAGGTAGAGCTGCCTTCATCACATCGTGACGTCGGGAGACTAGGTAACACTGCACTCCCGACTTGAAACGATTATAAATCGATCTTCGGCGTCGTGTATCGATTATGGTCGATTAATGATTCTGATTTATTGCTCTGTAGATACGGTCGTTCGTGCATCTTCCTATGTCTTATTCAAACATAATCCAACTAACATTATAACAGAGCCGTGGTGGCCGAGTGGTTCGAGCAGTTGCCTGCGACGCAAAGGTCGCAAGTTCGAATCCCGACTGTACCAATGAGTTTTTGTGAACTTAAGTACAGTGATTAGTCACACCACGAGCTTTGCGGTGAAGGAAAACATCGAGAGGAAACCTGCATACGTCTGAGAAGAAATTCAAAGGCGTATATAGTCGTGCTTGAGTAACGGCGATGGACTCGCCATCTGTCACGTTGGCACCTAATATACCTCTGGCGGAAAGTGGGTGTGTGGGTATTACCTATACACCTCTGCCTACCCCTTCGGGGACCCTTGTGGGAAGGCGTGAGGATATTATTATTATTATTATAACATTATAACATTAAAGTTTGTGAGGATTTTTGTTCCTCTTTCAAGCAAAAACTGCACGGATTTAGATGGATTTTGGCACAGAGATGAATTATTAGCTGGATTAACACATATCATTATTTTATTCCCGTAAATACATACATACTAACATATCATCATGCCAAGTCCCTAGCGGGGTAGGCAGAGAATATAGAGCGCCAGTTTTCTCTAGACTTACATACCCCTTTCGCTTCGTCCACATTCATCAATCTCTTTATACATGCTCGTCGGTTTCGAGTACTCTTAACGTTCCCGTCCTTGAGAGTCCGATCTATTTTATCCAGGTAGTTGGAACGTGGCCTTCCTCTGCCTCTTCTTGCACACACTTTTGCTTTGTATATCTGTTTCGTCAATCTTTCTTCACTCATCCTTTCTATGTGTCCACACCAACGTAACATGCCTTTCTTCATCTTTACAATCACGCCCTCATTCACGCCAGTTGATTTAGGAATCTCTTCATTGCGGATTCGATCTAAAATCGTTACTCCGCACATTTTTCGAAGAGATCTCATCTCAACAGCATTCAAGCTATTTTATACTTCCTCTGACATACCCAGTATTCGCTGCCATACAATAAGGTAGGTACCAATATCGCATTGTAGACAGAAACTCGAGCATTCTTGCTAAGACTTTTACTGCCCATCAACGCCGACATGGCTCCATTCACCTTATTTCTGGCAGTTATCCTTCTTTCAATATCTTTTTCATACTTTACATCTCGTGTGAACATGCTTCCAAGATATACAAATTCATTCACTTGCTCTAGAATTTGCCCATTTACCGATATAGCACCCTCGGTCACTTGTTCATCTCTTTCGAATACCAGAACCTTAGTATTGCCAGCGTTTAGGCGCAGCCCCTTCTTTTCACATTCTTCTTTCATTATGGTAACTAGTGACTGCAGTTTGCCCTCTGATGACGCCAGTAAAACCGCGTCATCGGCGTATAGTAGGCAGTTGACCACTAAGTTTCCCATTTGTGCTCTCAGACAGTTATCTAGATATATAATGAACAGCCAGGCAGATATGATACACCTTTGTTTGACCCCAGACTTCACATCAAACCAAGGTGACATCTCACCGTTAACCCTAACGCACGCCTCGCTATCCTATAGAGTGATTTCACGGCATGCAGTAAGTAGGGAACTGCTCACTCCATATCCAGGCAAAACGAAACATAATAATAAAAACAATCCATATATTCACATTTATCATTAATATTTGTTTTAATAGATAAAAAAAAACATTGGTCTTGTAAACCAAAATCTTTAAAAACTTCAAAGAAAAAGATTATCTTCATTTTTAATCTCCAAAATTAATATTTTTTTAAATTAGTCCCAGAGTTCCTTTCGTATGACTCTATCAAATGCCTTCTCTAAGTCGACGAAAGCGCAGAAAACCCTTTGGTTAATATCCAAAAACATTTCCGCGATTCCGCGAAGCGAGAAGGTTTGATCCATACATCCTCTTCCTGGTCTAAATCCACTTTGGTATTCCCAGAGAAACCTTTCGGATCGCTCTTGCATTTTTATCGTCAGGATCTTCGTGTACATAATGCACAACGTTGCACTGACGGCAAAGTTCTTTCTATTAACAAAGTTGTGTTATACATATTTATGTAATGTTCTTCTTCTTCAAACGTCCCGAATAGTACTGACTTATTCGCGCATAGCTCATACAATACAGATAATTAAAAGCTGTTTCCACTTACGGGGATGCAGATTACAAAGTCCACGTTAAGACTAAATCAAAGACGACCTGTTCTTGAATTGAGATCTTGGTTTTCCCCAAAGCGTTCAGCATTTCTTCAAGAATGCCGTGAAGTGATTTTTACAGGGTAAGCGACATGCTTAAGATAGATACCATAGGCGGTAGATATGGCATGCTTTTTTGCCAACTCAGTGTTAAAAAACACAACCCACCGAAGCAAGCCGCGTGATTACCAAAGATCTACACGGACCGTGTGTATCTATTACCTATGACTCGGTGTATCGCACGCCGCGCGTCATTCCCATGCTGGTTAATTATTATAAATCGATGGAGGCCGCCGAGTGCGTTCGATTATTCGATATTATCGTTAGATTTATCGTTGCGCCGCGCCTGCAACTGAATGCGTGATGCAGCTCTATGGCAGCTATGCCTTATACACTTAACATTACGTACGTATTATACTAAATCAGTACATTATTTATTTGTTGAAACAGTATGCAATGACAATATTGAATTTCAGGATAATCTATACTAATATTATAAATGTGAATGTAAGTTTGTTTGTTACGCTTTCACGTAAAAACTACTTAACCGATCATCATAAAACTTTGTACACATATTCTTGGAGGTATTAGAAGTAACATAGGATACTTTTTAATGAAAAAAAAAAACATTTTTGCGAAAGATAAAAAGCCGTCCACGCCGACGAAGTCGCGGGTACAGCTTGTAATATTATAAATGTGAATGTAAGTTTGTTTGTTACGCTTTCACGTAAAACTTACATAACCGATTATCATGAAAGTTTGTACCCAGAATTAAGACATAGGCTACATTTGAATCCCGAAAGATTCAAAGCACTAATATTATAAAAGCAAAAATATGTCTGTTGCTCTTTCCACGCGGGCGAAGCCGCGGGCATAAGCTAGTAGAATTATAAATCAGTTTAACAAAATATAATTTAACTCTGGGTAGAATTATTATAGTTGGGCGGATGGGATCCAAACATGACAAATGTTATAAATGGTTTGGTTTTACCAATTGGCAAATTGCAAAATCCTGAATAGGTAGCATTATAGTGATTTTTATAAACTGTCTGTTATGTAATCATATATTTTATTAATGCTGCTTTGCTAAAATGTATAACCTTTATAAATGTATAAACTGCTTCGAAGAAGGGAGTCAGTCAGAAATGCAACTCAAAAAAATCTCCAAGTGCTACCAATGTAAGGTTTATTTAATTTCAAGTAAGTCAATCTGGAATAATTATTTAATTTCTTCTGCAGTAGAGATCTTGCAGACAAAGTCGAGGGCTATTATAGTTACAGGTAAACATACATGAAGGCTAGTTCGCGTGATTACCTCCAACGCAAGTCCCAACGTCTGCGAACACTAGATACTTATTAAATATCTTAATAGGAGAGTAATAGAGATTATGGGAAGTCATATAGGGTTGTGAGAAAGAAATTACTCGCGTATATAGTTTCATAAGTGACTGAAATAAATAAATTCATACATACATATCATCACGCCGGGTCCCTTACGACTTACAAGGTTGACAGGCAGAATAGAGCGCCAGTTCTCTCTAGACTAAAAGACCTCATTCGCTTCACTCACATTTGTAGGTCTCTTCATACATACCCGCTAGTTTCACCGTTCATTATGGGTGGATTCTTAATCGGCAATAAAAAAAAAACATTTTCAATATCCGTAGTGTAATACGGATATTGACCTTTTCGACCTAATCCGAATTTTGGATGATTGAAACCTACTTAGATAGTGGATCTTGTCGAAGGCAGAGCTGTCGCTCCAGCTGCAGCTAGTAACTCCACCCTATATATGTACACTAGCTGTACCCGCGACTTCGTCGGCGTGACTTTTTTATCTTTGGTAAAAAAAAAATCTATTAAAAGTATCCTATGTTACTTCTAATACCTCCAAGAATATGTGTACAAAGTTTCATGATGATCGGTTAAGTAGTTTTGACGTGAAAGCGTAACAAACAAACTTACATTCACATTTATAATATTAGTAAGGATTAGGTACTGCTGCCTTATAAAACACATGTGTGTTTGTCCTGGCTGGAGGCCTAGGTCTCGCCATTGACCGGTTAAGTAGCAAAAGTTCCCGGAACTCACGCTACGAGAGACAAAAAAAGTGTGTTTGTAGCATATTATAAGTACGAATATTTGTTACTCTTTCATGTAAAAACTGCTAAACGGAATTGGTTAAATTTGTCGTATTATTTTCTGTTTAAACACAATATAGTAACGTATAAAACAAACATGCAAAAATCTAACAATGGAATCAAACTACAAAATATAAGACATTAAATTAGTACGCAATTTCACTGCGCTAGTATTAAATATTCGGATATAATTATGGCTTCCGTGCATCCCTAGCCCGTGGGGGTGGTCTGTAATAATAGCAGACCTGTATGTGTGGTCGTGTCAGAACCGGGATGTCGATAAATCCGCGGGAGTATCTACTTAATTAATAGAAGTATCTTGTTATGTGTGCAAATTGCGTTGGTTATTGGCAGGCTCCTATTAAAACTTCTATCCATTGCGCTATTCTTTTCAACTAGCAATTAAAATGTATCAGAAAAACGAGCTTGCAGAAACGATCAATAGAATCTTAGAATAGAATCGAAAGACACGAATCTAGTTGAAGTGCTCTGGATATACTTTGGGTTCTATGTTAAATATAAACAGGTGTTATCTTTGCTTAGTTCTTGAAATAACTGACGATTGTTGTTTCTCTTCTTTATTAATCTTTAGTCTATGTCTATGTACCTTCGAATGCAAATACAATTATAATTTCACGCTTTTATAAATAATTTTCACTGTAACAAAGGTGTTATATGCCTAATCATATATAAATATTACAAATGTATTATTAATAAATTATATATTACTATATACATTTGATAGCTTTCTTGCAGTGACATGCATATGTTATACTACAACACACACAATATAACATATTCATATAAATATTTTATTAGCAATGGAGATCTGCTTTTCCGCAAGGAAGGGTAACGAGGAAGTGTAACTATAGGTACCATTTCACGAGCACACCCATTTAACTTTTTTATCAGCTGATTCTGAGCCACTTCTAAGTAAAATATTTCCGTCTCGAGTTCTCATGGGATTTAAGTCCTTACTAAATCAACGACCAAGCATACAAACTTCTGGGCAGTTATAGGAGCAGCAGAATAACTCAGTAAGATTATTTTAGCATCAGAACGAATACTACAACCACTGGTTTGGAATAAACTAATCTGACAGTTCGTTCCACTGCTTGAGCATCAACGTTAGGATATTATTGAAACCTCAATTATCTAGAAAATAGCATTATAATTCTCCGATGACGTCCTGAATCTCCCGTAGCCAATGTTTAAGTACTAAGCCTCGGGAATCAAAGCGACTTATAACAAGGAACTTATCCATTTGTTCTTAAATTACTGTACATAATTCATAATAAATCCACTTTTGACTTTTCTATATAGATTTAAATTGTCACATTCGTTTATTTCGTTTGGCAGTTTATTTGAAAAGTTGTGCTCCTTCAAATAAAATTGTTTTTTTTCCGTAATTTGTACGTGTGGTAAATGACTGTAGCTCATGCTTATCTCATAGATTAGAATCCTAATCTTTCAAATTAGATTAAACGGAATCCAAAAAATCCGGAAAAGTGGTAATTTTTCATACCAGAAAACTGGTAAAGAAGGTGTAAATTAGTTTGTTTCCCTTAAATGTTTTTTGTTCTTCTCAACGGTTCTGCTGTATTCGTTCTAACATATAAAGTGTAACACCATCGTTATTACAAACTTTTACTCATTGCATTTTTACTTTCTTTTCTCGTGTAAGCCCATCATAAGCCCTTTTTCAAACAGTCGAAAGCCGACCGCGTAGAGCGCGTACGCACGCACTACAAGAGAAAATGATCTTGGAAAAATTGTCTTTGGTATATAAATTTATTTAAAGTGATTAATGATATGATTTAGGCTGACCTAATAATAATTACTTTTGTAGCTTGTGCTTAAAACTGTGCGTTTAATATATAGAAGCGGATGGTAAGTCTTATCAACTTTGTACTATACGCATGCTTTCCCCACTATGAGTAAGCCTATTTTCCTAAATGCCATTTGGGATAATTTGTTTATTTGTTTATGGTTAATGTATGAATTAACAATATAGAGAGGGACGTAAGTTATTAGGTTTTTTGTACTATATGCGCATGCGCACGTTTTCCCTTTAATATGAGTTTTACTATTTTCTTATGCTATTTATTATATCTATTTCCTAGGTAGGTAAGTTTCCCGTATTTTCAAGATATGCGCATGCGCACGCATACCCTGTGCTTTGAGTTAAGTTTTTTCCTATAAATATTTTTATTGACGATTAAATATTATTTATTTACATAGGAAAAATGCAAAAAAAGAAGCTTGCTATAGTATGTGTACCTAGGTAATGAAATTTCTGGATGAATGGACGAATTTGGAGAGGAGATTATAACCTGGATTAACACATTACTTTTATCTCGAAATATACTGTTTCCCATGAAATCATAGCGTTAATTTTTAATATATATATTTTTTTAATGTAAATACGTTGTTTCATTCTATTTACACCTGGAATGCATACAATATGACGCTAATTTCAAAGTCACATGCAGTTTTACTATGATAGCATATACAGTTTAAGCTTGAATAACTGACAATATACTTATATTGTTTTTTAGTCTCACAGATTAGTACCTCTCAATATGTATCTCAAATTGATCACGTCACGAATGAAGAAATCACCGAAAGGAAACCTGCATACGTTTGAGAAGAAATTCATTGCTTGAGTAATGGCGATGGACTCGCCATCTGTCACGTTGGCACTTGAAATATAACTCTGGCGGAAAAGTGGCTGTGTGGGTACCTATATACCTCAGCCTACCCTTTCAGAAGGCGTGAGGATATTATTTTATTTCTTATTATTCCTATAAGGGTTGGATTAGCATTTGCTTAAGAGGCGGGTCTAAAATAATAGGAATCGAAAAAATATTGGTTGAACGATATTTTATAATTTTCTGCAACGCCTTTTAGCGAGTTATTCTCTTCTTTTCTTTCTCTTCTTTTATTAACATTGTAAACCCTCATTGGCGTGTGCAGAATAATTCTAAAGTAAGTGTAATAATAGGTAATTCTGAATGTAAATGTGAATATAAATAGTTAGGAGTGCAAAGAGGACTAACATATTTAGATTGATTTTGATTATTATAGACATATTTTTGATATACATTGAAAACTGAAAATCAAATCGTTTTAAACGGAAATCTTGACTCTGCGGGCCAATACTTACAATAAATGTATAAGATAAGTTAGTTGTCTATATGTCTAGCAGCTTATATTAAGCCTAGTTAGAAGATAATATACCATGCGGTCACAAAGGTATGCCACGGCAGAGTGGACACGGAACCGCAAGGTATGTTGCAGTTCATTTCATTTTTGCAGTTGCATTGTTGCAGTCTTAGAAGTATTTATCTTGTTAATATTGCATACTTGTCATCTCACTTATTCCCTTACGTAAGTAAGTGACAAGTAAGATGTAGAGCTGTGCCTATGTAATAAGGCCCTATGTTGTGCTATTACCACTATTTTAGAGTGCGAAAGGTACAGAAGTACTACGTTGGTAAATCAGTATGTACCCTCTTGCATAATAATAGTAATGGCTCATAATGGAGTGACTTTGACAAGGCACTAATTTTACCTCAGCATCGTTGAATTAAATATGCGTATCTATATTATCTTGAATGCTTACAGTTCGTAAATGTACGCTCTAACTGCCAGTTACAGGTAATAAATACTCCATTATGAATATGGCATATATCATATATTAATATGTCACGAATAGTCAGTCAATAGAAACCTGTCTACAGACGCTGAATAGTAACAGCAATCTCTTCTCAGCTGCTCGTTACGTTGACAAGTAATAAACATCAAGCCGAGTTTCACACAGGACAGGTAGAGATAGTAGAGCACCAGTTCTCTTTAGATTTACTTTACATTAAGGAGTACTCTTGACGGTTCCATCCTTGGATATTAGATCGATGTTATCTAGGTCGCCATCTACCTGACAACGCGGTCGTTCTCTGCCTCTAAGTCCAAGTAAACTATCCAAATATTATTTCGATACGTATGTAGGTCAACCGATCATGATGTCTTCATATATGGTTCTGGTAGCTTTATTGACATTTCAAACTGATCATGTGTTAAACCAATACCGAAAGTTTATTCCCGATAAAGTTGTCGACACATCAATTTGCACAAGTGTCCCGCTGCGCTTTGTTACGACAGTTGTATAAGAATGCCATATGGCGGTATACTGCCTGTATTACGACCGCTTTTAGACTATAATATTGTCTGCCTATGTAACGTGAAGATCGCATGCCGCCGACATCGACCGGCTGTTTGCACGATGCGCCACGTGCATGATAACAGGTTATTCAGCCTAAGGACGAGAGGATTGTGTCGGACGGAGCGTGTAGCGGGGCAGGTAGCGGAGCGAGTAGCGAAGATGTCGCAATTTAAATTGGCTATATCAGCTTATTTGCGTCGTCAATAGGGATTTCGTTTTGAGCTATTGAATTGATATTTTACGGCTATACGGACTACCTATCTATCACATTGGCACCAAAATATATTTTCACATTTACCTACCTCTATTACACCTTTATCTCCCCGTCGGGGATCCTCTTAAACTATCTGATTAATCAACGCAGGCTGCAAATTTCAGTATGTAGTGTAAAGGTAAATATGAAGTCTAAAGACCATTTAATAGGTATGTGATGTGATGGCAGGTATTTTTCTTGGAAACTGTGGTAACTTTAGTTTTTATTAAGTGTATGACGTTCAATAAGTGTTCCCCGTTTCCCTTACGTTGATTAAAATATTTTGATTTTGATGGGGAGTAGTCCTATTAGATTTCTATATAGAAAGCTGCAGCATGGGAATGGCTCCCGGGCGAGGTAGTCATATTTACATAGCTAGTAGATAGATAGATATAAGGACTTGTGAACTACCTGCCGAGATAAGTGCCACGATAAAAGGCGCAGGGAATACTCACTGAGTGAATGTATCGACTAATTCTTTTGAGGTTTGATATTTCCAATGTGTATCTTTAATACGTAATTGTCGTGATAATTTTTGACATTAACGATTCACAAACGTGTATCATCAATGAAATGTATGTTCAATGCATCTAATACTTTTTAAATTTGCTAATACATTAAATATACCACCAGCTTGCTTTATTGCAGGTTTATCAGGAGAGTAGCATTATCGGGAATATACTTAATATTGGTTGGAAGAACTCCCTAATTTATAAGTATCTGCGATCGACATATAAATGTACACTCACTGTTAATTTCTCATTGCATTATCGAACCGGCGAAGGTTTGAACACTATCAACATTTTGCCGGCAAGTCTAATATGCATTGACTTCGTAATTCTGTTAGTTCAGTCAATATTAAAAATATCAAAGCAGAAAAACACAAGAGTTCTACAGCTGGTATTAAATTATTAATATGCGATCCATCCGGCTTAAAAAGGCATGGAAGACATCCTGCTACAGGTCTGAGACGAGCTATTATATCTAATTAAAATCATTACATAATTGTACACACATCACAAAAGTAAGCTGTAGTAGAGCTTTAATGGATGCCTCAACTGAGGTAGACCGGGTTCGATCTTAGGTCTTAAATAATATAAGATCTATAAAGATGTAATATATAGCAGAAAAAAATGCAATGCATTAAAAAAAATGAAAGCTATACTAGACTCCAGTTGGTTTCAGTTCAAACGCTATTTTCATTAACAATCTCGTGGTGTCATAAGATATTGTTATAAAACTTATTGGAGTACTGGGTGCCTGCAATCTTGACTCAACACGTCATTTTAGCAAGTGACCACTTAAACCACTCGATTACAACGGCTCTTATTGTTTTAAAATGTTAGTTCAATTAAAAACACTTATTTATTTATAGCTTATTTTTATTATTATTATTTAATTTATATTTATATTTGTAATTTATATTTATTATTATTTATTAACTAGCTGTGCCCGCGACTTCGTACGCGTGGAATTTACTAAAAGTTATTGTTCAATTTCTTACAATGAAAGTAGCTTAAGTTACTCGTTATCTCGTCATCTGCTATCTGCCAGTGAAAGTATCGTCAAAATCGGTCCAGCCATTTCAGAGATTAGTCGGAACAAATAGAAAGACAGACAAATAGACAAAAATAAAAAAAAAATGATATTTTGGTGTATGTACCGTGTATACATCTATTCTATATGCATTTAATAAAAATCGGTTATTTTAATATTACAGACAGACACTTCAATTTTATTTATTTTTTTATTATATAGATAAATAAAGAATCATAAAGAGTAAAACTACATGTATATATGCGATAATGCCCAGGCATTACTGCAGGGTAGTCACAACTTGCGTTCTCTTTATTCGAATTATTTTAAGTGAGCTTTTTAATTTAAGTGCTTGCTTTTTGCAAGGAATTTTCTAGCATAACAGCCCTAACTTATTCGCATCGCAGCAGGCAGGAAGCGAACCCGACACCGCGCTACTAATGGCTCGCCTATTCACTTGACGACCACCCTATAGAGATTGAGTTACTGTCTCGCCGTATTTACTCGGGTAGTTACTCTCATGATTTATTATATATAATATGCAAACTTTTTAGTAACGTTTCTGATATATAACGTATCATAATATAATATATTATTTATCTGCATTTTAATGACTATGAAAGAAATATTTGGTGTGCTCCGAACTATATATTTATAGTTATAGAAATAATTTATAGTTATATAAATAAATATATTTATTTATATTTATATCTATTTATAGTAATAGATAGTAATATAAAAAAACGCACCTTCTAACTGATAATCTTGCCTAAATGTAATAGTTTAATTACATACATAGAATCACCTGTCCCTTAAGGGATAGGCAGAGAGAGTGTAGCGCCAATTCTCTCTAGACTTCAAACCTCTTTCACTTCATCCACATTGCTTAGTCTCTTTGCTCATATGAAGAGACTGATGAATTCATAATTAAATTAAATACGCTTATATGATAAGTGAAGCCTACCATGATTATTTATCCGGATTACAAGTGTGATTACGTTCAAGTTACATTTGCTACCGCATTGGAAGAGTTTAACCGAGTGTTATCGTGTCGCTCGCGGCTCAATTGCGTGAGTAGGTATGGGCTGAGAACCGGATCAGATCAGGCGACCATCCACTCTATATTTTGATACAGTGCTTAGCTATAATGTTCCACACATATGTGTATAGAGATGATGATGAGATGATCCATGCTTGTAAATTTTTTTTGTAACGAAATTACGTATATCTTGAATCATTTTGTTGTTAATTTCGCTAGACTAACCCAAACCATGCTACTTTTTCGACGTTTTATAAATGCCCATCTAGGCCAATGCAAAATTAAATATTATGAGTTGTTTTAATAAATATTAAGAAACATTTTTGGTTATCTTTTTAAACCTATACTTATATTTATTTTAAGCCTTTACCTATGAAATTGGAGACGTGTATGAAAATTTAAAAAAAGTTATCAAATGAATAATAATCATAAGTAAAACATTCATTGTAAGAGCAGGTGGTACCTCCTCTACCTAATCTTTGGTACATGCTCTATTTATCTAGTTTTAATGTATATTTCTACGCTTTGCCAGAAGGGCTTCTATAGAATTAGCCAGAGGTGAACAACAACCCCGTTTCGCCGGAGATATATTAATATGGTTATAGTCGACTTTATCGCCGTCTCTCCGGCAGTCGTATAACCTAAAAACTTTTAGATAGACTAGACTTTGCAGGCTTCATTAAACTATCACGGCGTTCGATGTATTGTGGTATTATCATCTCTTCGTGTAAACGGATTACGCTTACACAGCCAAGCGATTAACATTGGACACACTGTAAAATTAAATTTATTTACATTGAGATACGATAGCTGAATAATTCCGAGCTCTGACCGATGAACGACAAGAATGTTTACACGTTAGCGACAGCATACCACTCGGCTGTATCAGATAAATTAATTGTACTCATAGATACCGCAGTCGTAATTATTGTGAGTATCATTGATTACAATGAAATAAACAGGTTCACAATTTTATAAGTTTCTTATAAAGTTTTTACGAGCGTTTTTGAAAGTGTCGACCTTGGAAAGCTTTAGGCAGACATTTGGATTTTGTAATTCTAAATTTCAATTTGTAGTGATTTATTTGCTGTGGACTGAACACAGACAATGACAGAGCTGGTCTCTTGAAGCCAATTAAAATTAATATCAAGCTACATCTTGGTATAGGGAATATATTTCTGGAATTATTTCTAACATAAGTTTCTATTAGATTTATGTTAACGCCTTCCCTCTAGGATCCCCGAACGGGTAGTAGCTTGAAGGTAGTACCGTCAAACCCACTTTCCGCCTGAGATATATTTTAGGTGCCAACGTGACAGATGACGAGTCTATAGCCGTAACTCATGCTCGTACATATGTACGTCTTTAAATGAAGTTTGTTAGAGCGCGCTTATTTCTTGCTATTCGATTTTTTTGCATTATATGTATAAACGAGCAGAAAAATATGAATTAATGCATGTTTTTTTTTATCGCGAGTGAAACCTTGGGGCTGATCTAGTAAGGTTTAACTAAAGGTTAATAAAACCAGGTACCTTACTATAATACACGTCGATATTGCGACGTGAATCGCTCCCAAATGGACTAATTATGGAATAATTATGGTCATAGTGTGTCGTGGATCGGTCCTAAATATGTACGCTAAGGACTTATTACTAAGATTTTTGAATGGATTATTTACCCTAGAATATTTTTATTTAAGTGAATAAAATAATAATTAATTTAGATGATACTTTAAATAAGTATGTTGAGACCTGACCATTTTCAAATTCGTTATGCAAGCAAATTCTTCGGAACGGAAATAATTAATTATGTGTATTGCTTACGCTCATCTCGATCTTTGACGCGCCTTTCCTTGCTTTGTCGGCGCAACGTGAACTAAACAATACTACGCAGGAACAGGAAATGCGTATGTCGCAGCTGATAACATATACAAAACATAGTATCAAATTCGTTACTATAATAAAGGTCATATTATAGTTTGTCAACCTGGTTTAATTTCCCCGGCGGTTTGTATTAATGAGTTTTCCTGAACTTAAGTACCTATAGTTATCAACATCGTTGATTTCGTCGTCGTTCGTCATCGTCGTTGATTAGTTATCAAACTACGATCTTTAGTCATAAATATCGAGAGGAAACAAAACACATACGTGTGAGAAAAACATTAATCAGTATGTATATGTGTGACCTCGACCTAAAACAATGCGTTCTTCTAAACATTAGTACCAACTTCTTTTTCGTTCTTCTTCTTTTCAGCTTCTCGGTGTAGAAAAACATTCAGACTTATGTAGTCATTTTGTATAAAAACGTCGACAGTCTCTAAAGGAAAGGGGAAGTCTTAATTTTCAGGGTTCCAGAATTATTATATGTTAAACATTTCTGGTATCAGTCATATATCAAGAGATTGTGTAGAACGGGCGAGCAAGTGTGAAGATACTGATAAATGTGGACGAAGAAAAAGAGCTCTGTAAATTGTGTCTGAAGAGGCCTGGTGCTCTACTCTTCTTCCCTACCCCTTAAGGGACTCGGCGTGATGCTATGTCTATATATTTACGTAATACATAGTACATTTTATTACCTTCAACCTACTTTGGTGTGCATGAAAATTTAGACATATATACTATGGTCCAAATTTTAAAAATAAATACATACTCTATATATCTTCACGCCTTCCCATAAGGGTAGGCAGAGGTGTATAGGTAGTACCCACACACCCACAGAGGTATTTTAGGTGCCAACGTGATAGAAGGCGATTCCGTCGCCGTTACTCAAGCTCGGCTATACATACTTGTTTAGTGTTTGTATTTATTTGTGTGTTTTATACATTCTTGTTTGTGTAATTGTATTAAAATGCTTAACATCATTCTAGTTACACAAAACGGTTTCATATAAAATGACTTCATAAATAAGATGATGTTCAAAGGTACACTTTAATTTATTAGATACTAACTGTCTCAGCGAGAATGGATTACAAGTGTATGTTTAATAATATTACAAAAGGCTGTCTCTCGTTGAGTTTAATCCCCGAATACATAAGTTAACTAAGAGAAGTGACTTTAATCCTATAAGTCCAATCGCGTAAGTTAAAATTATAACCAATAATGGCGCTAAGGCCAACCGCTGACGTATAATAGAATATTATTTATTTAAAAAAGAAGCCGTGGTGGCCGAGTGGTTCGAGCAGTTGCCTGCGACGCAAAGGTCGCAAGTTCGAATCCCGACTGTACCAATGAGTTTTTTCTGAAC
>JACCPG010006222.1:0-16982 GCA_016069955.1 Drepana arcuata | reverse complement strand
CCGGACGACTGGAGGCGAGCAGTCATCGTGCCTTCCTATAAAGGAAAGGGATCACGATTGGACTGCTCAAACTACAGAGCCATCAGCTTGGTCAGCTTAGCTAGTAAAGTGTATACGAAGATCCTGACGATAAGAATGCAAGAGCGATCCGAAAGATTTCTCCGGGAATCCCAAGGTGGATTTAGACCAGGAAGAGGATGTATGGATCAAACCTTCTCGCTTCGCGGAATCGCGGAAAAGTTTTTGGATATTAACCAAAAGGTTTTCTGTGCTTTCGTCGACTTGGAGAAGGCATTTGATAGAGTCGTACGAAAGGAACTCTGGGACGTGTTGCCTGGATATGGGGTGAGCAGTTCCCTACTGCATGCCGTGAAATCACTCTATAGTGATAGCGGGGCGTGCGTTAGGGTTAATGGTGAGATGTCACCCTGGTTTGATGTGAAGTCGGGGGTCAAACAAGGGTGTATCATGTCTACCTGGCTGTTCATTATATATCTAGATAACTGTCTGAGAGCACTAAGAACGAACGGATGTGGAGTGAAAATGGGAAACTTAGTGGTCAACTGCCTACTATACGCCGATGACGCGGTTTTACTGGCGTCATCAGGGGGCGAACTGCAGTCACTAGTTACCATAATGAAAGAAGACTGTGAAAAGAAGGGGCTGCGCCTAAACGCTGGCAAGACTAAAGTTCTGGTATTCGAAAGAGATGAACAAGTGACTGAGTGTGCTATATCGGTAAATGGGCAAATTCTAGAACAAGTGAATGAATTTGTATATCTTGGAAGCATGTTCACACGAGATGGAAAGTATGAAAAAGATATTGAAAGAAGGATAACTGCCGGAAATAAGGTGAATGGGGCCATGTCGGCGTTGATGGGCGGTAAAAGTCTGAGCAAGAATGCTCGAGTTGCTGTCCACAACGCGATATTGGTACCTACCTTATTGTATGGCAGCGAATCCTGGGTATGTCAGAGGAAGTATGAAAATAGCTTGAATGCGGTCGAGATGCGATCTCTTCGAAAAATGTGCAGCGTAACGATATTAGATCGAATCCGCAATGAAGAGATTCGCAAATCAACTGGCGTGAATGAGGGCGTGATTGTAAAGATGAAGAAAGGCATGTTACGTTGGTTTGGACATATAGAAAGGACGAGTGAAGAAAGATTGACGAAACAGATATACAAAGCAAAAGTGTGTGCAAGAAAAGGCAGAGGAAGGCCACGTTCCAACTACCTGGATCAAATAGATCGGACTCTGAAGGACGGGAACGTTAAGAGTACTCGAAACCGACGAGCATGTATGAAGAGACTGATGAATGTGGACGAAGCGAAAGAGGTATGTAAGTCTAGAGAGAACTGGCGCTCTATACTCTCTGCCTACCCCGTTAGGGACTTGGCGTGATGATATGTAATATGTATATTGTTTATTGTTGTTATTGTCAATAAAGTCATACATAAAAAAAATAGATATATTGATAAATATATGTCTCTTTCCTTGTCAGGAGCTTAGCTAGCATCTCTACCACAGTACAAATTCCCGTGCATAGCTTTCGTTGTCCTGCGCCAGCGTTGTTGAGGAACTTTTGATCCAGACGAGCTGCCTTTACTTAAAGTACTCTCTCTGCTATAGATACATTCCTTGCAACATTTCCGGCAACTACATTTACTATGACCGCTTTCCCTTTTGTCATCAGAGCCAGTTTCTTCAGTGTCTGTGTGGGTTTCCGATTCGGTGAATATGTATTCGTCGCTACCTTCTTCACTATTATTCACTTGAGGATCACTTTCTTCTTCATGTTCTTCATGTTCTTCATCTTTCTCAACTTTATGCATAGTTTGGTTGGCATCCGGCTTGCTGTGGTTCCGAGAATCCTATGGTGAACAGATTTTTAAATTAATGTTGTTAAGAATCAGAAATCTTGAAACTAAGATACATGTTCAAAGAACAAGGTCAAGAGTTATAATAATGATATATTCTCACCCCTGCCCACAAGGGTCCCCGAAGGGGTAGGTCAAGAGTAATTACTTCGAATTCTTTACATCACTTCAGAAATCACTTACTTCTTCACTATTATTCACAACAGGGTGGCTTTCTTCTTCACGTTTCACAAATTCATTCTGGTTAGATTTTTTCGGCTGGCTGTGTTTCCGTGAACCCTAAGATAAATAGGTTTTAAAATTCATATTGTTCACAAATGACTAAGTGGTAGATATGCAAGTCAAGTGAGTACAAATAACCAGACAAATAAGTCCTGCCGCAAGAATTATCTTGAACATTACATTTATATTTAATATAACATAAAAATATTGAATGAAATTCATAGATCAAGGAACTAATTTATTAAAAAACAGTAGTTTTCAACTTGTAGACACTGACGTGATGCTGGAACTCCCACATTCCATTAAATTGACTTGGCTTCCAAGATCCAGCGTCCTGTATCTTTTCTTCCATCTCAGCTCTCTACTCATCCTCTGACATACATCCACTAAGCTGGCGTCCACCTCTACAGGCAAATCCCTCACAATCACATCACGAAGTAACGTATTTCTCACCTCTTTGTCTATCCTTGATTTGCTTTCTTTAACGTTCGGCTTGGATTTGTTTCTACTACTTTTCTTCCTTTGGAATAACTCCTTAAAACTACCAGATCTGAGTTTCTTATATACGCATGTAGCAGTGATGACGATGCATACAAATCCTAATAGCACAGAAGATAAGCCAAGGATACATAGTATTATGGACAGGATTGCGGATCTACAGAATCTGCTGTAATCCGATGTATCAATATTTTCAACTGTCACCTTCCCAAATAGGACATTTTCTAAAAAACTTAGATTTTGTGAAATTGACGAGAGATTTGACTTTATACGCATAGTCAAAGCGTCTTTGGACTTCGGTAACTCTGTTACCACTTCAAGTCCCGAACTGAGTCCGTATAAATCGGTCATCGTTAACGGCGTGTCCAAATCCCGACAGGTATTACTCTGTGGCTCGTAAACCCAATTCGGAAGCTCTTTACTAGTGTCAGTCTCGCAAGTAGGAACTGGTACGCATTTTTGTACAACAATATTGAAAAACGGCTTGTTACCAGAATATTTTGTATCACAATCTACAGGTGCACATTCATTCAGAGAATCCTGATCAATACTGTCGCATTCAACAATTTCTCTTCCGCTCAGATAGTTGCCTATGAACATCGATACGTCGGCACTGAGTCTGGTATCAAAGGGAGTATGAACTTCTTGCCTTCTTAATCTTCTTCGGGTACCGCATTGGTAATCAAGAACGAAATCGCAGTACCCCTGCTGGTCGTGTTGACATAAAGTCGGATAAACATATAGTAAAGTGGCTTGGTTCCCCGGCTTCAAGATGCCATCGTCGCCACCATAAACATCCATTGCGTCACAATCCGTCTTCTCTCCCATTAAACAACACCTCTTCATCCAAGATTTCATTCGACAGCTACTAAGATGGTCAACATTTTCGACATCGAAGTAGAAAAGTATGGCAACAGAGTTCTTTTCTAACGGCAATATACCCTTATCTATAACACGCAAATTGGCAAGAACCCCAGACAATAACTTATATACAAATAAGTACAAATAACTGTTGTGGACCATTTCTTGTTCAGCAAACATTTTCTTGTTTTGACAGAAAGATAAACTTCACTTACGATGAAGTAGAATATTACTTTTTTACCATGAAGGCTTGGTGAGTTTTATAATAATATAATAATATATCCTCACGCCTTCCCACAAGGGTCCCCGAAGGGGTAGGCAGAGGTGTGTAGGTAATACCCACACCCACTTTCCGCCAGAGGTATATTAGGTGCCAACGTGACAGATGGCGAGTCCATCGCCGTTACTCCAGCACGACTATACATACGCCTTTGAATTTCTTCTCAGACGTATGCAGGTTTCCTCTCGATGTTTTCCTTCACCGTTAAGCTCGTGGTGTGACTAATCACTGTACTTATGGTGAGTTTTAACAACAAGAATATCGAATAGTTCAGTTTTATTTTCATGTCAACTTACGTGGATAGCTTATAACCCAGTAGTGGGTTCAAAGACGCTACGAAAGATTGCAAGATTTGAATATTGATAGCATGTATTATGCACACGAGTTCCATGCATAGGTATTCAAAATGCACGAGTATTTTTAACAATAGCTACAGCTACTATACTTTTGTAACATTCGAAGATAATCAAACTTTCGGCATCAGTTGTATTCTGACAACAACAATATAAAATTATTGAAACATTTAAGATTGAGCTGTGGTGGCTGGTTCTAGTGGTTCGAGTTGCCTGCGACACAAAGTTCGCAAGTTTGAATCCCGACTATACCAAGGAGTTTTCTGAACTTAAAAGTACAGTGCTTAGTCACCCCGAGCTCAATGGTGAAGGAAAACAGAGATGAAACCTGCATACGTACGTCTGAGAAGCAATATCTTCGTCTATATTAATATAATTATGGCGTCTGTATAGTCGTGCTTGAGTAACGACAATGGACTCGCCATCTGTCCCTTTGGCACCTAATATACCTCTGCTGTATAAAGTGGGTGTGTGGGTATTACCTATACACCTCTGCCTACCCCTTCGGGACCCTTGTGAGAAAGTATGAGGATATATTTTTATGTATATATAATTTTCATGACACCTCTGCCTACCTCGGGAACCCTTATTTGAGGCGTGAATATAATAAAAAAAACAACAGAATTTTTTGTTTGTAACAAAGCCATTTACAACTCATCTCTTTCATCAACATTAGAATAATGCGTTGCCTTTATATAATCCGCCGCTCTCTCGGCGATCATCATAACAGCCGCGTTTGTATTGACACTAGGAATAGTGGGCATGACACTAGCATCCACTACTCTTAGTCCTTTTACACCGAACACCCTAAGTTCACTATCCACTACTGCTGCGGGATCATCCATAGTCCCCATCTTCGCTGTTCCCACAGGGTGGTAGACATTATATGTGACAGTTCTCGCCATACATTCCCAGTAATCGTCATTACCAAGCATATAACCATCACAGTCCGGATACTCTATTCTTTTCAGTTCAGCTTTGATACTCTTAAACGTTGGCGTATCCAGTATTTCAGTGACTCGCTTGACAGCCCGAACAAATGTGTCCATATCTCGAGTGTCATTGAAATATCCAGCGTATATCTTAGGGTGTTCTAAAGGATGTGTTCCACGTAACAATATTTTACCCCTCGACTGCGGTCTGCATAGTGAAACGTAGAAAATTAACAATTCCTTATCTTTGTTAAATTCGATGAACTGTTTACAAATGTCGCTATTGTAAGACAATATGTTTTTGCACATGGAGTTCAAAACATTTCTATTGGGTACGAAGTAGTTGTGGTCTATTTGGACATCAGGCAGCTCCTTGCCATCCGGTACTGAGAGAAAAGCGTTTATGTTAGGTTGTTCAAAATTTGTAGCATGAGGACCAGTTTGGTCCGCTATGTACTCTACGGCGGCTTTAATCCAATAACTATCTTCTAGTTCCTCAGCCCCAGTATCTATCGTCACTGGTATTGGTATTCTGACATGATCTTGAAGATTTTCCCCAACTTTCAAATTTGAAATGACATCAATTTTTAACTTATTAAGATGAGCTTCTGGTCCAATACCTGATTGCATCAGTAATTTCGGACTGTTAATAGCTCCAGCACTAAGAATAATTTCCTTTTTTGCATGAAAAGAAGGTGTATCTCCGTTTTTTAAAATAACTTTAATGCCATTCGCTCTTTTACCTTTATCAAATTCGATATGATAAGCGAACGCTTCTTTCAATACAATGAGGTTTGGGCGCTCTCTAATTGGGCTTAAAAACGATGTGGCCGTACTAACCCTCTTCCCTTTGTGATTACCGCCTCGTATCTTGCCCACTCCCATTTGCGTATCTCCATTCAAGTCCTCCAAATATTTCAAGCCCATTTCTTTGTACGCGTCTGTCAATTTATTAGCTAAATCAGTGAACGTGAAGTTTAGTTGATCTATGATGAATTCTCCATCGACACCATGGTCATTTCTTAGACTAGGGTTGTTCAAAATGAAGGGATCAATCATCTTTTCACTCTTCATAAAGTACTTTTTTATCGTTGACCAGTCCCAACCATCCTTTTCATCTAGATTCCACGGTCGATAGTCACCAGGGCTGCCACGCATGTGAAGAAGCCCGTTAATGGACCCTGTGCCTCCCAACATCTTGCCTCTAGGCCAGAATGATCTGCGCGCCATACATCCTCTGTTTATAGTCTCGTCTTCTTCGGTGAAGTATTGAAATACGTTCTCGCTTCGATGAGTGGCTCCTGAGAAGTTTGGTATCTGAAAGGTAAAGATATGTTGATTAAATTAAATTATGATATTATTTTAAGATATTATGATATTTATTTTACATTTATATATATATATATATATATATATATATATATATATATATATATAAGTAGATTTATTCGTATTTATACATTATCTATTATATAATTAGATAATGATGTAATAATAATGAGTAACGGCGATGGACTCGCCATCTGTCACGTTGGCACTTTATATACCTCTGGCGGAAAGTGGGTGTGTGGGTATTACCTATACACCTCTGCCTACCCCTTCGGGGACCCTTGTGGGAAGGCGTGAGGATATATTATTATTATTATTAATTAGATAATATATAAAGAATGTATGTTTATATTTCCCAACTATTTATTTCTTTTATAGCTTGCCATGCCTATCTCTGCATCACCCAAAGGTTAACTGGTAGAGAATGCCTTCGGCATTAAGTTCGTCTGTGCAAAATGTTTTGCAGGAAGTTTTAATAAATAAATGAATAAATAAATAATATGTTGATAAATAATTATCGACTTCTGAATTTTCTTTTTGGCTATAATCAAATACAACACTATGATAGAAAACTAAAAGACTAAACTAACCACACTGTACCTATTTATAAATATAATAAATGTCCCAAATCTTTGAAAGATAATTGTAAATGGTTTAATGGTAAGTAGTAATGATGGAAAATAATATCTATATCAAATACCGAACTTACAATACTCTCTAAGGGCGGATCACCTCCTGCCTCGATGAGAAGCACCTTCCAGTCTTCGATTTCAGTAAGTCTATTAGCCAGTATAGAGCCAGCTGTGCCTGAACCAACAATTATGAAGTCGAATGCATCACCGTCTGAAAATGTAGGTGTAAAATATAAACTAAAATCCTACTAGATTTTTTATAGTCTCTAAAAATTTAGGTGTTTTCTGTGATAATATGCTTATGTGATAGTATGCTTCACTTACCTGTGACACTTGAGGTGCGATCCTCTGGCCACTGCTCTGTAATAACGCACTGCGCTGCTAGGAGATGGGTTAAAACCTTGGCAAAGGTCATGCCAGCCGGACCCTGCGCATACGCAGCGCAAGTAGCGTTTAAACACGTCATGATGCCTGGTAATTGTCATAAGTTAGTGGTCATTATAAGAATCTAACGACTTTTATTTCAACGGGGGATCTTATTCCTATATATATTTAGATATAGTTCTTGGATTATGTCCACGAGAGCTTCTGCCGACAAACTGTATACAGTTTGACAGAACATGCAATATTGTTAAGCATGTTATTTGTGGAATTAAATAAATAAAAAAAAAAGTTTCCACAATATCCTTCCACAACTCAAACACCCAAATTTATCCGAAGATTATGATAGCTATATGCCAACGTGATAGATGGCGTGTCCACCGCCAACGGCTTTGAATTTCATCTCAAACATATGCAGGTTTCCGCTCCATGTTTTCCTTCACCGTTCAGGTAGTCGTGTAATTTAACCTTTTACTGTTAATATTAAATGGACTAATAAATAGTGTAATCCACGAAGACGCGCCCCACCAATTTCTAGTCCAAGCGGTCGCGGGATGCGGGAAGTATGGCCCGGTTCTATTTATTGTAGTGTGCGTGTGCACTCATAGACAATCAGCGCGTACTGATAATTTTCAAGCATAAGTGGAAGGTTGCACACATTAAACTACAAACTATAAGGAAGAATAGTGGGGCGCATCTTTGTGGATGGCACTAACTATAGGTATTTAGACTTAGATATATATTAAGGTAGTAGGATTTTAGTTAACAGATGAAAATTTAACTTCTGCTGTATATAACACTTTGACACAGTAAAGATAAATTAAATGAATACCGTGAAATATCACATCACACACAATCACACAATTGAATAACACAACGGCTCTCTCGATACGAAGCCACAGTCGCGATTAAGTAATTAGTATATATAAAACTGATAATGATAATTATATATTGTAAACAATATTATTAGCGATAACAATGATAACGCTATCACCATCAATGAAGGTCTTAAGCCCACGGCTCTGAGGTCAGGCAAATCGATTCATGACTTAAGGTGTACCTTCACGGCTTCCCGGATAGATGTTCAAGTATCTGTATACTGATACTTAGGTATCGTGAGCGTAAAAAGGCTACGGTAACCGTTTCCCATCAGGTGGGCCGTATGCTTGTTTGCTACTCTTGTTGTATAAAAAAAAAAAAGTAGAGATATATTTAGGTGCTGACGTGACAGATGGTCCTTCGCCACTTCTTACATAAAAAACGACCTAGAATTCCTTCTCAAATATGTGCCTGTTTCTTGTCAATGCTTTCCTCCACCGTAAAGCTCGCGGTGTGACTTATCACTGTAGGTACTGTAAGTTCAGAAACACTCGTTGGCACAGTCGGGATTCGAACATGTGATTTTCTGTCGCAGGCAACTACTCGAACCACTCTGCCATCACACCTTGTATAAATATGCCTTTAATATCTTCTCAAATATATGTTTTTTTTTGTTTCCTTCGATGTTTTCCTTCACCGTAAAACTCGTAGTCTTGCTAATAAAGTGAGGCTAGTTATCAGATAATGTAAGAATAGGCAGCGGTAACCGCTTACCATTAGGTGGATCGCATGCTTGTTTGCCTCATTTTGCCCTATGAAAAAGGAATAACAGTAAATATGTATGCATTTTTTCCTTATTCAAAGTTGGCAAACACGCCCGTGCTATCTGTATAGTAGCTTACAAACGCTCGTTGCTCTATGGAGTAATAATAATAATAATATATCCTTTATTGTACAAACACGCACATTTAAAGACAAACAGTATGACAAATAATACATGTAGTAGGCACAATAGGCGGCCTTATCGCAAAAGCGATTTCTCCCAGGCAACCAGTGTAGAGAGAGATAAGAAACAGAGAAAGAAAAGGTAGGTGTGACAGTTGAGAGGATGAGATAGAAACAATTATTAATATATATAAATAATTGACAATATCCTTACTAATATTATAAATGTGAATGTAAGTTTGTTTGTTACGCTTTCACGTAAAAACTACTTAACCATTCATCATGAAACTTTGTACACATATTTCTGGAGGTATAAGAAGTAACATAGGATACTTATTATTGAAAAAAAAATACATTTTTAAGACTGAAAAAAAGCCGGTTTACTGATATTTATAAAGGCAAAAATATGTATGTTGCTCTTTCCAGGCGGGCGAAGCCGCGGGCATAAGCTAGTACATAAATAAATACGAAACATATACTTACATAACTACATACAATAACATATACATAAATGAACCTACATATGAACAAGTTAAAAAGAGAAATAGTGTTCAAATAAAAGCTTTTTGAAGGAGATTAATGTCTGTGCAAGCCTGATGTTCTGGGGCAACGAGTTCCAAAGACGGACAGCTTGCGCAGTGAAAGACTTAGAATAGGAAGAAGAGGTGAAGGTAGGAGTTTCAAAGACATGTTCTCTGGTTTTACGGAGTAGGTGCAGGTTGGAAAAAGGAAATTCAACACGTGAAGTGAATACTATAATTATCACACTTGTGTACTCAACCTTATTTTGTGTCGAGTAGTTGACTATAAAGACCGATTACTACTCCGGACTGCCAACACAGCCACTGAAACTAGAGGTTTATAAACCTTACCACACAGGAACACACCGCAAAATATACTGCTGTTTGCCTACGGTTTTCCATAAGGCGGTTACTGCCGCTGCTTCTGTTTTTACTCTGCATCTCTTTAATTACCAGTATTTTTAAAATACCTGCCACGCTCTTGCCATAAGCACACGGGCCTTCTCTCACACACGATCTTTAATCTTGCTTTTCAAATAACAATTTTTCATTTCCCCTCCTAGTCCAAACATGCGTCTGCACTTGCTTAGAGACTAGCAATAAAATGTCTTCCGTTTCTCGGCTGCTCTCGTATAACGCCAGTTATAAAGTACATAAATAACGGCATTATATCCCAGGTGGAAGGTCGTAAATCGTGTGACGGCATTATAGTGCACTGGATACATAATAAATGTACGGGACGAGATGGGATATCGTATCGCAGGATCTTGCTTGGCTATAATGTTATTTACGAGTGGCAATGCCTGTGATACTCTTTCGTAGCGACACCATAGACAAAGTAATACTAATGATATTGCATATTTACTGTCAGTAAAACATTAGATCTAGTCATAGTGACAGCACTTAAAATGGTGATATAATTTTTTGAGGTTTTTTACATTTAAGAAGGGCGTTGATGTTTACAATCAGTTGCTACGCGTTTCATCCCCTTGTCCTCAGGTTTGTGAAGCTTTGGAGATATGCCCAGGTACTAAATCATCCTCTGGCGCAATTTCTTTCACCTTTATATTTTGAGAAGCTTGTGCTATCCTTCTGCAAGCACGTTGATACCTTGTGGAGTTCTTCAAGCCGAATAACTTCTTTTAAGTGTAGTTAATTTTTGTCAAAGGGCGATTTTGTATTTCAACTCCGGTACAGATATAACTGCATATAATATTTGTACAACCATGACTGAATTGATTTGAAATTTTGAAAAATTACATTCAAAGTTTTTTTTTTTACATAGTCTGCCATTTTGTTTGTGTAGAATATAGTTACACTTTTAATGAATAATAGTTTCAGAAAAACATCTCATAAATCCGTGTTTTCAATTGAGTTTTACTCCCTTTTATATTGTCAATTTTGTTATCACCATGAGGATATATTCACAACACCCGACTATTTCTAGAAGACAACTGTTCTACTTTCTAATACAACATGTATATTCAGCGATTTTGTTATCACCATGAGGATAAATTCACAACACCCGACTATTTCTAGAAGACAACTGTTCTAGTTTCTAATACAACATGTATATTCAGCGATTTTGTTATCACCATGAGGATAAATTCACAACACCCGACTATTTCTAGAAGACAACTGTTCTAGTTTCTAATACAACATGTATATTCAGCGATTTTGTTATCACCATGAGGATAAATTCACAACACCCGACTATTTCTAGAAGACAACTGTTCTAGTTTCTAATACAACATGTATATTCAGCGATTTTGTTATCACCATGAGGATAAATTCACAACACCCGACTATTTCTAGAAGACAACTGTTCTAGTTTCTAATACAACATGTATATTCAGTGGTTATTTGATTTGGATATCTCTGCAAGGGAGAGACATTTTTGTAGGAGACTCGTGAATATGTCATATTCCTACGGGACCTGATATTTGCATTTAATTAAAGCCGTGGTGGCCGAGTGGTTCGAGCAGTTGCCTGCGACGCAAAGGTCGCAAGTTCGAATCCCGACTGTACCAATGAGTTTTTCTGAACTTAAGTACAGTGATTAGTCACACCACAAGCTGAACGGTGAAGGAAAACATCGTGTGGAAACCTGCATACGTCTGAGAAAAAAATCAAAGGCGTATGTATAGTCGTGCTGGAGTAACGGCGATGGACTCGCCATCTGTCACGTTGGCACCTAATATACCTTTGGCGCAAAGTGGGTGTGTGGGCATTACCTTTACACCTCTGCCTACCCCTTCGGGGACCCTTGTGGGCAGGCGTGAGGATATATTTATATATATTTTATAGTGACGACTGTTAGCATGCCTGAGATGAAATTCAAAGCCAATAAGTTTGACCGACCTCAATATATAAACGTCTGCGTGAAGATATGCAAAAATACTAATAATTGAAACAGAAGGGAAATACGAAGGACTTAGATCTTTATAATTCTCGAAATTCTCGCTTGACGCTGAAGGAAAACATCGCGAGGAAACCTGCATACGTTTGAGAAGCAATTCAAAGGCGTATGTATGGTCGTGCTTGAGTTGATCTCTTGCGGAAAGTGGGTGTGTGGTAGATTAATATGGCTAATATTAATATATTTAATTATTATTATTGCACAGATAGTCTCCAACTGCCTGACCTTCTTCCTTTCAATGCTGTGCTGTCAATGTTGGGACGCCATGCCGCTCTCGTCCCCATCAAGCGATTCAAAGCTCTCTGTTGATAGCTTCAAGGTATAATATACATTTAGTTGGACGTAGATTATTGTTTTGTGGTAATTGCATCTCATTAACAATTAATATTATACAAGTCCCGCGAACGCGCAGACTGTGGAATGAGCTCCTAGTTGAGGTTGGAGTGAGTGATGAGTACAGTGTGGAGTTCTTCAAGAAGGGTGTGAAAAGATTCCTGAGCGATACTCCGGGTATTGCAAGCGTCCATCTACGCTTACCATCAGACGACCGCATGCTTGCTGACCATTGTGGTAACAATATAAAAAAAAAATTGTCACGATTTAGGTTCACATATTTTTTTGTAATGAAATCTGAAGCTGAGTTAATTTTAAAAGTTTAATATGTTATCATATTATTGGTCAATGAAATACATTAAACCAGAAACGGAGAATAATTTAAAACGTTGACACCTATATATATCAGCGACAAAAAGTTGGGTGTTGGTAAATCTCCGTTTTCCTCACCCTTTGGGAAAGCGTGGAGATCAATTTAGGAAACTTTCCACTTTAAGAAGGCAGAGGTGTATAGGTAATACCCACACACCCACTTTCCGCCACAGGTATATTAGGTGCCAACGTGACAGATGGCGAGTCCATCGCCGTTACTCAAGCACGACTATACATACGCCTTTTGAATTTCTTCTCAGACGTATGCAGGTTTCCTCTCGATGTTTTCCTTCACCGTAAAGCTCGTGGTGTGACTAATCACTGTACTTAAGTTTTAGAAAAACTCATTAGTACAGTCGGGATTCGAACTTGCGACCTTTGCGTCGCAGGCAACTGCTCGAACCACTCGGCCACCACGGCTCTAATATCATAATGGTTATTTTCAAGATAGTACCAAGAAAGGTAGTAATAGACCCGGAGAGAGCCAGCGGGGAACCGCTCCGGCCCCAACACCTGGTCATCGACTTCGGGCCCCAGGCAGGGGACAGCCCGGAGACAGAGACAAGATGCCATGAGTTCTGGCAGTTTGTCAACAGCCAGCCAGAACTTGAAGGCTTGATGGTCAATCCGGTAAGCACTATTACAGCATAACAACCCTCCTACTATAAGCGATGGTTAGGCTGTCGGTACATAGCCTTACCGACGCAGTAGTCTGCAATATCTCATTTTTTCCTGTCATAAAATATGACCTAAAATTGGACAGCTGTCAAAAATGACAGGACACAAGATTACATTCAAAGTTGTCAAAATCAAAATATTTCGTTTCGCATAGGCCTAGGTGGGCACTTATAGAACTTCGAAAAAGGTGCACGGTTCGGGTTGGTCGTTTCCATGGAGAAGAACCGGCAAGAAACTCCATGGTTATTTCGAGGATCCTAGTGGAAAGGCGTGAAGATATTTGTTTGTAGGAGCCGATAGCAGAGGAGTGGCCCTCGCGAGAGGCCCAGCACAGCACGCCTGGAAGCTCAATACGCTCCGATGTAACAGCTTCAGACAATTTCCCAGCCATACACGCTATTAAGAAACTCCAGGAGAAAGGTAACAAGGTGTTGTTCTATAAAATCAAGGTAACGAACACAATCAAAGGTTCTGATCTGATAAATATCTATACAAAAATTATAAAGAGTTGGAAGATCCCGTGAGATGCGATGTGTATGATAGACCCGCAGTTTCATCCGAGGAAAATTTAAATTGGTTCAGTAGTTTAGGCGTGACAAGATAACAGAGAGACAGGCTTACTGTCGCATTTATAATATTAGTAGCGAAGTAGGGATACTTGTGAACGTTTGTTTGAATATTGAAACCGGTCTCTTGAAGAAACCTTTTCTCATTTGTACATGTGCTTGTTCCAGGAGAGCTGAACACTGTCTTCGTCGCTACTGAATGTAACGGGTCCACGCGCTAGTTTTGTATATTACAATTTTGTATACTACCTTTATTTATATTTTTCTAAATATATGTTTTCGTTTTACGTTTCATTTTTAAGGATACACGCTCGCTTAATGTTATAAATAATATCCTCACGCCTTCCCACAAGGGTCCCCGAAGGGGTAGGCTGAGGTGTATAGGTAATACCCACTTTCCGCCAGAGGTGGTATATTAGGTGCCAACGTGACACCTATGATGATGGCGAGTCCATCCAGTTCCAGAAGGAAAACATCGTGAGGAAACATGCATACGTCTGAGAAGAAATTCAAAGGCGTATGTATGGACGTGCTTGAGTAACGGCGATGGACTCGCCATCTGTCACGTTGGCACCTAATATACCTCTGGCGGAAAGTGGGTGTGTGGGTATTACCCATACACCTCTGCCTACCCCTTCGGGGACCCTTGTGGGAAGGCGTGAGGATATATTATATTATTTAATATTAATTTATATGTATAATAATACTAAAAAATTAGTTTCAAGCTTCTAGCTTAAAAAATGACGTAACTTCCATACAAACTTTCATCCCATATTGCAACCCCTTATAACCCTTATTCGCATTAAAAAGTAGCCTATGTCCTTCCTCAAGCTCTAGGCTCTCTCTTTATATTAGTTTTAATATTAGTAGGGATATAGTTATACTTTAATATTTAGCTGTTATACCCACATGTTCCGGCCAAGTTTTTGCCCATTACGATGTACGATCATGTACGCGAGTGTACGTAATTAGCAATTTAAGTAGGCGCTGACACTTGAAAGCTTAGCTAAGCATTGTGCTTTAGTACTAACTGCGCCATTAAGCTTATGAATTACTGCTGTTCAATTAGGGACTAGGCATTTGTCGTCTGAGACTGAAATTGGGCCTATTAAAATATATACCTAGATGAAGCCAGATTTATGGAAATCGTTCATATAGGCATTGCTGATTAAACCCATTGCATCCCTCAACTAGTCATTAAAGATAATTACTGTTAAATTGTATAACATTAAATAGAGGCAGGGTTTGTTTATTCGTTTGCAAGCGTCAAATTCGGTCTGGTTTATGAATAGTTTTGGAAAGTATGGAGAACTTTGATTTTTATTTATATAGAGGAATGCCGAAAGGAGGATATGCCGGCGCAATACCGCCTTAGCGTCTAAATCTTGTCGTACATGATGCGCATCTTATGGCAGTCCTGCTTCACGCGGGCATCGAATGCGTGCATGTCGACGCGTCGGCGTGCGGCGCGCTCAGCATCTTTCATCACATAGTCCCGGATGCCGCAAGGGCAGCACGCGCCGCACGGGCAGAACGCGCAACAGGCGTGTACAGCACCCCACGCACCTGGATACAACCAGGTCTGGATGGATGAAGGATATGGATGAAGTGTAAATCTGTATGTCCTGAGAAAACCGACGTACCTTGGCCTATCTCGTGGGGGACTGGGTGTGATGATGTATGTTTGTCTTACTCACCAATTTTTTTGGCCATCTCTGCGTATTTTAGATATGGAGTGTCCACAGTGTCGTCTACAGGAGCCTGGCAGATCCTCACCACGTCATGCTTTGGTATAACACCATGTTCCTTGACAGTAATTTGACGGGAGCGAGCAAATAACGGGCATGGGCTGTTGGGGAACACTTTCTGCAAAAAAAAAATATGTGATCTCCCGTTGAGGTTTTCCTGGAGAGTACAGCATGGAGTTCTTCAAGAAGGGTGTGAAAAGATTCCTGCAGGGTCGGCAACGCGCGAGTGATACCCCTGGTGTTGCAAGCGTCCATAGGCGGCGGTAACCGCTTACCATCAGGCGGACCGCATGCTTGTTTGCCACCCGTATGGTATAAATATATATATATCTTCACGCCTTCCCACAAGGGTCACCGAAGGCAGAGGTGAGATTTTTTTTCAGAAAAAAATCAGAAAACGTAGTACTTAATAGTAGTAGTAAATAGTCTTTAAGCTTCTCTTCAATATAACGCACCACATCTGCATCGGCGTGATGATATGTGTGAGTTTGTGATGTTTTTATCTATGTATACATGTTTTTACATACATAAATATCATCACGCCGAGTCCCTAACGGGGTAGGCAGAGAGTATAGAGACAAGACATGCTCCACACCATAGGCCATCGTCTGTAGCATTCAGCAGGTGGTTTCCTTTCCACGAGCAGTTCCGCCGAAGTGTTCTGTATCTTGCCTTTCCATTCTCTCCTCCTACTCTTACACACCGGACGGCATCTGAAAAAGGGAGTATTTTAACCCGTTTAAATCGTACTTTGATTGAATTAACACATTAAAACCAACCACACAATTTGGATTCCAAGTTTTGATCTTTAAGCTTTCAAATATATCTCTGTATGTATATGTTCCCCCTTTGGAGACCCTTGTGGGAAGGCATGGAGATTTATTATTATTTCCTTTATCGAATTTCTTATAAAATATAAATTTATTAAAAGGAAAAAATATATTTGAAAACTAAATATTGGGGTACCACCACCGTTATCAGGATCAGGGTTCAAGGTACCAGCGGTTAGGGTCTCAGAGATAGAAACCTACCCACATATACGTACCAGGCCTATGAACTAACTTACTAAAGAGAGTTTCAAGTTTGTCGAAGCTCTTTGCCATTACGCCGTTGGCCGTAATGACAATATGCACAATGATTGCGGAGTCTACATCTCACAATCATTATAAGTATACCAATCATATATATTAATTAATTAACATATCCTCACGCC
>JACCPG010006221.1:0-23521 GCA_016069955.1 Drepana arcuata | reverse complement strand
TTTGTTTCTTTTTCCTGTATCTCTTAAGCAATAATAAAAGTGCACATTTTTTTTTACGATCCATGTCACGACCTAGTTTTCAATTCAAAATACGTTTAGTACGGTTAACGGTCGTCGAAGGAATGGTGACCCTGGGAGACGCCTTGCCGCACGAAATCGCATCGCAGCAATTCGTGTCGTGATTTTCTGCGTTGCGAATTCGCATCGCGTCGCATCGCAGTTTTGTGTACAAGCCCTTAAGGTGCGTGGGCGACGCATTCTGTAAACGGAGTCGGCGACGACAAAACTGCTGATGCAAAACTTGCCGCCGATACATCGAGGCCGGCTCCGCGGCGCATGTTGATATTTGATGCGCCCGATGGTGACCCAGTTACCGAAACAATATTGCGCAACTCAGTAACTTCGTTGCGCAAATCAGTGATAGTGTCCTGGGATGCGTCCAACTTCCGCTGCATATCCGCCACACTTGCCTTTAAAAGAACGATGTCTTTTAATAGGCTCGCAACATCGACTTGGTCGAAGCTGATGGTAGGGAGCTTATTAAACTCCTTCGCCTCAAAAGTCGGCACGTCGTCAGGGTCAGTCTCTTTGAGCAGGGTGATCATCTCCTGAAGGCTTTTCTTTGTCCCGTCACGCCGACGAGACACCATCTGGTCAGTCTTGTGCAGCAGACGGAACAGAAGAAGCTTGGAGGCGGCGATGTCCTCCTCGCTGAAGTTTGTTGCACAGAACTGTACAAGGGATACTTCGTCCATCACGTTCAGTTTAACGCCAGCAACTCATTTACCACGAGGTCCATAGCAACACGCGAGCGTCGGCTTTCGCCGCGCTTATCAATTAAACTAAACAATTATTAATTTAATTTAATAACACGTCCGCATTACAACGCGGCGTAAACTTGACTCTTGACTTGTTATGAAACTCATAAATGAACGTTTAAGTTAAATTGATGAAGGGATGTGGGGTAATACTTGTCGACATGTACAAAAGAAAGAAGAAGAATACTATAGACATTTTGACATGGAGTCAGAATTCATAATTAGCCTTGGTGAGAGCAGCGAATCCGAAAATTCATCATTTGATTTTTCAAGTAGCGATTCAGAATAATGTTCAATAAATAAACATTACATTACGAAATAACTCTTTTTTTTTAAACCCGTATATAACCCGCAAATAACTGTATTTGTACCCGACTGTACCTCTTGTCACGCACACAAAGTCACTGTATATGTACAAGGCTTACCAATGTATGTGGTATGTGGAGGAGATTCAATTAATAGTCACTCGGCTGTATACTGAAACTGAATTTATTACTTAATTAAATTTAGACTACCGCCTAACCTGCCTGACTGACGACGACTGATGTGCAGTCGTTTCATAAGATGCAATAATGTACAAAATAAACGAAATAAAGTACAAAAATCTAAAATATTATACAGGTAAATTATTACAATATCAAGAAACAAAAACTTTGCCTTAATAAAGGAGCATAATGATCATCGCCTTAAATGACAATGCTGATAACGCTATGTAATGCGATCGTCAGCCGGGTCGTCGGTGAGTCCGATCGAGTAGGTACCTATCAGATACTATTACAATTTAAGCAAAAGTACCTAACTGATGTTAGCTGTAAAAACAAATAACATTTAGCAATAAATATAATTAACTATTATAACTATTATGAGCCGTGGTGGCCGAGTGGTTCGAGCAGTTGCCTGCGACGCAAAGGTCGCAAGTTCGAATCCCGACTGTACCAATGAGTTTTTCTGAACTTAAGTACAGTGATTAGTGACACCACGAGCTGAACGGTGAAGGAAAACATCGAGAGGAAACCTGCATACGTCTGAGAAGAAATTCAAAGGCGTATGTATAGTCGTGCTTGAGTAACGGCGATGGACTCGCCATCTGTCACGTTGGCACCTAATATGCCTACCCCTTCGGGGACCCTTGTGGGAAGGCGTGAGGATATATTATTATTATTATAATTAACTACTAAGGCACGATAGTTTTAAAACAAAACATATTAACATATATAACAAACAATTATATTACAGAATTGTTCACGAGAAAAAATACATGTATGTTTTGTATGTTAACATAATCATACATACATACATATCATCACGCCAAGTCCCTAACGGGGTAGGCAGAGAGTATAGAGCGCCAGTTCTCTCTAGACTTACATACCTCTTTCGCTTCGTCCACATTCATCAGTCTCTTCATACATGCTCGTCGGTTTCGAGTACTCTTAACGTTCCCGTCCTTCAGAGTCCGATCTATTTGATCCAGGTAGTTGGAACGTGGCCTTCCTCCGCCTCTTCTTGCACACACTTTTGCTTTGTATATCTGTTTCGTCAATCTTTCTTCACTCATCCTTTCTATGTGTCCAAACCAACGTAACATGCCTTTCTTCATCTTTACAATCACGCCCTCATTCACGCCAGTTGATTTGCGAATCTCTTCATTGCGGATTCGATCTAATATCGTTACGCCGCACATTTTTCGAACAGATCGCATCTCGACTGCATTCAAGCTATTTTCATACTTCCTCTGACATACCCAGGATTCGCTGCCATACAATAAGGTAGGTACCAATATCGCGTTGTGGACAGCAACTCGAGCATCCTTGCTCAGACTTTTACTGCCCATCAACGCCGACATGGCTCCATTCACCTTATTTCCGGCAGTTATCCTTCTTTAAATATCTTTTTCATACTTTCCATCTCGTGTGAACATGCTTCCAAGATATACAAATTCATTCACTTGCTCTAGAATTTGCCCATTTACCGATATAGCACACTCGGTCACTTGTTCATCTCTTTCGAATACCAGAACCTTAGTCTTGACAGCGTTTAGGCGCAGCCCCTTCTTTTCACATTCTACTTTCATTATGGTAACTAGTGACTGCAGTTCGCCCTCTGATGACGCCAGTAAAACCGCGTCATCGGCGTATAATAGGCAGTTGACCACTAAGTTTCCCATTTTCACTCCACATCCGTTCGTTCTTAGTGCTCTCAGACAGTTATCTAGATATATAATGAACAGCCAGGCAGACATGATACACCCTTGTTTGACCCCGACTTCACATCAAACCAGGGTGACATCTCACCATTAACCCTAACGCACGCCCCGCTATCACTATAGAGTGATTTCACGGCATGCAGTAGGGAACTGCTCACTCCATATCCAGGCAACACGTCCCAGAGTTCCTTTCGTACGACTCTATCAAATGCCTTCTCCAAGTCGACGAAAGCGCAGAAAACCTTTTGGTTAATATCCAAAACTTTTCCGCGATTCCGCGAAGCGAGAAGGTTTGATCCATACATCCTCTTCCTGGTCTAAATCCACCTTGGGATTCCCAGAGAAACCTTTCGGATCGCTCTTGCATTCTTATCGTCAGGATCTTCGTATACACTTTACTAGCTAAGCTGACCAAGCTGATGCCTCTGTAGTTTGAGCAGTCCAATCGTGATCCCTTTCCTTTATAGAAAGGCACGATGACTGCTCGCCTCCAGTCGTCCGGAACATCACCCTTTTCCCAGCAAAGGTTGCATAGCAAATAGATGACGTCCCAGACCGCTGGTCCACCATACTTGATCATCTCAGCCGTAATCCCATCTATTCCCGCAGCTTTTCCACATTTCAGACTTCTTATCGCACTTACAATCTCTCCCATACTTATTTTATCCGCTAGAGGATCCTCGACAGATTCTGTTGGAGGCAGCTCTGTGAGTAGATCAGCGGCATCATCATCATACATATCTTTGTAAAATTCACTCCATCGCCTGAGGACGTCTGTTTTGTCAGTCAGTATGTTATTGTCCTTCGAGAAAATCACATTCATCCTACTACTAGCTGTAACACAATTTCTGGACTTCTTAACTTCCCTCCAAAAAGTTTTGCATTGTCCTTGAAATTCTGTGACAGTTTTTCGTCTACAGTCATTTGGAACCTCTCACGCTTCTGAGCTATTATCTCTTTCGTACGATTTTTTGCAGGCGGTATTTTTCTTTCATCTTTTCTTTCATACTCTCACTTGAGCTGGACATAGCCAAAATGTCTTGTCTTGCATCCTTCTTCTTTTTAACTTCTTCTTTCACTTCATCATCCCACCAACCATCGCCATTTTTGGTTGTCCGCCCTTTCGAAATGCCACAAACCTCTTTCGCGGCGCATAATATGCTGGACTTAAGGAACTGCCAACAAACATCGACACTCTCAAACACATCTTTCGGTGGACAGTCTAGCTGTTCAGATACCCTTTCTTGATATCTGTCTCTAATAGCCGCATCTTGAAGCCTCCAGCTTTTGATGCGGTCTGCGACTGCAGAACAGGGACCCCCAGCGCGGGATCGCCAGCCCGCGAACAGACCCCTTATCCCAGTTATAACTAGGAAGTGGTCCGTTCCCAGGTCAGCTCCCCTATACACCCTGGTGTCCATCACCTGTGTTCTGAGTCGCTGATCTATTAGAAACAGATCTATCATGCTTCGCTCATTTTTCCGTTCCCATGTATACCGATGAATCCTTTTGTGGTCGAACATGGTGTTCGCCACAAAAAGGTCTCTCTCCATGCATACATCTAATATCAGCTTGCCTGCCTCGTTCACTCTCTTATCACCACACTTGCCGAGTACTGCCTCGTAATCCTTACGGGCTGTCCCGACCCATCCATTCAGATCACCACAAATAATCAGCTTTTCATTCCCTTCTTTCGTCTCTAGAACATTACTCACACATTCCCAGAACTTATTCAGGTCGCAAGTGTCCGCTGAGGCCACTGGAGCATATACCGCGACTAAAAACAGTCGGGTAAGGCCTATTTTAAAGCGAGCCCAAATAAGTCTGGGGCTCACCGCATCATAACTTATCATACATTCTGCCAAGCGGCTAGATAGTAGAATTCCCACTCCCTGGCAGGCGTGCTCGGTGTTTGCCACTCCTGACCACAGCACTAAACTCCCGCCCGGGAGCTCGTCTACTCCACTACCCTTCCGCTTGGTTTCAGACAAGCACACAACATCTAACTCGCTCTCTGTCATAACATCGATCAATTCGTTCATCTTATCAGCCATACCTCCTCTTACATTCCATACACCCATCCTACACTCCACACCCCACTTCCCGCCGTGAGGCACTCCGCGTGATGGGTGGCGGTCCCCATCGCCGCACTGTGCAGAATTTTTCGCACCAGCGGGGACGTACTGGTGCGCGTCGCCTCGGGGGCACGCCCTAACAGCCGTCCGGCCAATGCGCATCGAGTGGAATTGCAGCCCTCTGGGCTGGCAGGAATCGCGACGTGCACGCTTCCACTGGGATTCCCTAACAGTTAACATAATCGTAATATTAAACATCCAACAGATATAATTTTGCTATTCACGGACCGAAATAACCGTGGCTACCTGAACATAACATTTACACTAACACTAATTACGCATAGTGGGTAGCAACAGGCACGGGATTGGGCGCGTGGTGCGCAACCGCGGCTGGTGCTGCTACCGGCTGGAGCACCTGTACGTGGGTAAGCGGTGGCGTCGAACCTCCGGTTTCTTCGCGTAGCCAGGCTTTCATGCGGTTATGGAACAGTCGCCCGATGCACTTGCGTACTCTTCGAAGGAACATGCAGCCCACGACAAACAAGAGAAGGCCGACGATGATCATGGTCATCAAGCTCTGCCGTGATATGTGTGCCTTAACTTCTGTTGAATTTTGCGCTATGATAACTTGTTGCTCCCTGGGTTGAGAATTACCCATATTTGAAAATATCATAGAGTGTGTTACTACTCGTGAATATAAACGATAATGAAATATCAAAGCTATGTCTGTAGGTATATAAAAACATGAACCCAAATTATAACATCGTAACTTAGAAATAAAATGCATACTAAATAAAATAAGTTTGACTTTAAACTGCAATGAACTGCAACTGTCGTTTCTGCATTCAAAATTATTAAATTTTTCATTCAATATTGAGTCTTATACTCAAGAATGCTAAGTTAAGTACAATAGATAAGTATGTCTCTATCTAAACAATGAGCACAATAATAAAGGCCCTATAAATGCATTTAAATATAATTTTAAGAAATCCAACATGACGTGTAATGTTGTTTATCGAATAAAATAAAAAAAAATTACTTAAAGATTAAATCGAACTGGTGTACGTATTACTCGACCGCACCTAGTTTTCTTACATGCAGCTGTGGTACTGGCTACGTCGGGGGTGTTCGTGACGTCACCATGCTTACATAGAGCGTCCTCGGATGAATCCGTATGCTCACTATTAAGCACGTACGCAGGTTTCTGTACGGCTACTGTTCGGTAATTGAACCTTAAAAACTTTATCATTTCTACTAAGTACCTGATAAGGTCCGTCGTAAGGAGTTTGCAACGGCTTACGAACCGCATCGTTCCAAATAAAAACATGTCCACAGGACTTAAGATCCGGGTGGATGAACATAGTCCGGGAATCCCGTTGTCTGACAGGAACGGCTCTCAACTTACGTATCTTATCACGTATGTTTTGTACTAACGTAAAAGTATCCGATGCTTCGGAATTTGTCGAGACAAAAAAATCGCCTAGCAATCTTAAAGTGCATCCGTAAGTTAATTCCGCGGCGCTAAGATGTGAATCGCTACGTAACGTGGTTCTAAGTCCCAATAATACGGTTGGTAATTCGTCCACCCATGACGTAGTATTTAACCGAGCCTTAAGCGCGACCTTTAGTGATCGGTACCACCGTTCAATCGCTCCATTGCTTTGGGGATGATACGGGGTGCTTCTAATCCTACGTACGCCCATACATTTAAGTAATTCAGAGAATAGTCCACTCTCGAATTGGCGACCTTGATCATTCGTTAAATATTTGCATATGCCGAAACGAGTAAACCATCCGTCATATATGACTTTGGCTACCGCTTCAGCAGTAATTTCTTTAAGAGGAAAAGCTTCGGGCCAGTGCGTAGCACGATCTATGATGGTAAGTAAATATCTATATCCATCAGACGTAGTCGTCAATGGCCCTACAATGTCAGTATGAATATGTTCAAAACGTCCGGTTGGTGCAAATTGACCCAAAAAAGATACAGTATGACGTTGAACCTTCGACTTCTGGCATTGTATACATGTTTTCGCCCATTTATCTTGTTCCTACTCGGCTAGAAAAAACGCTGGCATACTAATTTACGTGAAGTATTGATACCCGGGTGACTTCAGTTATGTACCAAATCGAAAGCTAATTTACGAAACGCTAAAGGTAAATACGGTCTAATATTGTCAGTTGACACTTCGCAAAAAATGTGTGTTGCAATATTAGGTACAAATATTTTCTTAATTTGAACGTTGCTACTTTCGTTGCTCTTCCATTGAGTCACGTAGTCATCGGCGCCTTGGGCGGTCGCGATTCCGACGAAGTCCAAGCTACTGGGACATGTAATCGTATCTACCCTGCTTAGCGAGTCAGCGACTATATTATCATTGCCTACAATGAAACGAATGTCGGTTGTGAATTCGCTAATATACATAAGCTGCCTAGCCCTACGTGGCGTTTCTTTATCACTGGATAACTTTGAAAATGCATAAGATAGAGGCTTATGATCTGTGTAGATGGTAAGCGCTCTACCTTCAAATTGCTTTCTAAAATGAATGATAGCTAAATAAATTGCTAACAGCTCACGATCGTAAGTGCTATATTTAATTTGTGTGTCCGTCAGTTTACGTGAAAAATAGCCTAAAGGTTTCCACTGGCCTTTAACCAGTTGTTGTAGAACACCACCCACACAAGTATTTGATGCGTCACACATCAACGCTAAGGGTGTGTTAGGTATGGGATAAGTTAGTATCGCGGCGTCCTGGAGGCCTTGTTTACATTTCAAAAACGCTTCATCGGAAGTATCGTCCCATACTACTAACGACTTATCATTTTTCTTAGCACCGTCTACGTGTTAAACTAACTCTGCTTGGTAAGTCATTGCGTTCGGCATGTGTGGACGGTAAAAATGTATCATACCTATAAAACGTCGAGTCCTGCCACTGTCTCTGGCCTAGGGAAATCTACTATAGCCTTTACCTTATCCAACGATGGCCTTATGCCTTCAACAGTAACTTCGTGACCTAAAAACTCGATATGCGACTGTCCGAATGCGCATTTAGATAAATTTATAGTTAAACCAAACTCATCGAAACGTTTAAATAAAACTTCTAAATGTTGTAGAGCCGTGGTGGCCGAGTGGTTCGAGCAGTTGCCTGCGACACAAAGACTGCAAGTTCGAATCCCGACTGTACCAATGAGTTTTTCTGAACTTAAGTACAGTGATTAGTCACACCACGAGCTTTACGGTGAAGGAAAACATCGTGAGGAAACCTGCATACGTCTGAGAAGAAATTCAAAGACGCATGTATGGACGTGCTTGAGTAACGGCGATGGACTCGCCATCTGTCACGTTGGCACCTAATATACCTCTGGCGGAAAGTGGGTGTGTGGGTATTACCCATACACCTCTGCCTACCCCTTCGGGGACCCTTGTGGGAAGGCGTGAGGATATATTATTTTTATTTATTATAAATGATTATATGTTGCTTATGACGTAATTCTGAGTCACTAGCGACGATGACGTCATCTAATTAACAGAATATAAACTCGGAACTGGGTTCGAAAGTTCCGTCCGCACGTTCGATTTCTAGACCTTGCAAAACTGTGTTGTTCATGAAGCGCTGAAAAGATTGTGCAGCTTTACGCAACCCGAATGACATACGTGGAAACTCGAATAAACCGAATGGCGTAATAATCGCAGTCTTTTCAACATCTTCCGGGGCAACCGGGATAGCATGGTATGCCCGATTTACGTCGATTTTACTAAAAACACTCTTACCCGTCAAGATGTAAGTAAAATCATGTAAGCGGGGAATTGGGTATCTGTCAGACTTCGTAACTGCGTTAAGTTGCCTGTAATCTCCACATGGACGTAACTCTCCGTTATTTTTTGGAACAACATGCAACGGACCACGGACTCTTCGAACGTCGGCAGATCCCCAATTCTTGCATGATACGAAATTCGTCACTAACCTTTTTGTACCTATCGGGAGGCAGCGGTCGGACACGTGCGTGCACGGATGGCCCAGTTGTCTCTATTTGATGAAACACCGAATGCTTAGGAATGTCCTTGAAAGAAACAGGTTTCGTTTTATCAGGGTATTTAGACAAAAGGTTAAAATATGGGTGTGACTCATCCAATGTGCTTAAAGTAGGCTGGTTACACGAAACAATAGAATCACTAATGTTAATGTTCGTTGTCTTATCAACCAGTCTATTATTACTTAAATCTACTAAAAGTTTATGGTGGATTAAAAAGTCTGCCCCCAATATTGGTTGATTCACTGCTGCCAACCCAAATATCAAAAACAAGCGTCTTTACACCAAAAGTGTTTATTTCTGTGCCGTTAGCGGCATATAATTTATAACCCTCACTATGCACTTTATTCGATTTACGCGCGGGAAGCACCGACACATTCGCTCTCGTATCCACTAAAAAACGAAAACCGGTAGTGCGGTCTGTGACACAAAAACGGTTGTTGGTAACGGCGTTGGTACAGGATTCCGTCATCACCTGCGCTCCACCTAGTTTCCCTGGTTCGGCTTCCAGCTGCATGGGGAAATGCATTTATTTGCCTTCACGCCATAACGGAAATGGTAGAAACATTTCCAGTCCGGTCTCCGCGATGACTTAGGTAGGCCAGTATGAGTGGATGGGTCTCTCACACTCGAATTTCTGCCCCTGGATCTTGAACGGTGAGAACTGGATGGTCGTCGTTGAAGGTTGTCAATCCGCTTATTTAATTTGCGGATTTCGGCAATAATCAACTCGTTAGAGCTGACTGGGCCCGTCGACGATGCGCCGGCCAGTCTTATCTCTGACACGTGGGAAGCTGAGGTCGTCTCCATCAACTTATCAGCAATGCGAGCTAAAACGTCCGACTCGCTGGACTCTGTGACGGCGATGATGCCTCGTATCGACGGTGGTAGGCGGGATCCTCTCTTTATTGCAATTTCTATGATTCTTTGAATCTTTGAATGATAAACTATGTACATTCGAGGGTAAATGTATGTTATTTGGAGACTTCAACATTGCCGAAATTAAATGGGTCCATGACGTTGGTGGACTTTTCACGAATCCATCTGAATGCAGAACACAAACGGCATTAGCATTATTCGACTTTATGGCTCATAATAATATGTCTCAAATTAATCATGTCGCTAACTCGAATAATAAAATACTTGACTTAGTTTTAACCAATTACATGGGCCCTACTCTTATTGACACAATGTATTCATTGTGTAGTCCTGATGTTCACCATCCACCTTTGGAAGTTATATGTAATCTTAGAGTAAATACATATGACAAACGTCACACCCAAAAACAGCCAAAACAGTTTGGAACTTATAACTATAGAAAAGCGGATTATAAGCTGGTTAATAGTAGTCTGAACCAAATAGACTGGCATAATATTCTGAGCAGTCACGGTGATATTGATAGCATGGTTGCAGTATTTTATCAGTATTTGTACGCCGTTATTGAAACTCACGTTCCAAAATCAAGGCCACGACAATGGCGGTATCCTAAATGGTTCTCTCCAACATTAATAAAATTGATACAAGAGAAGAATAAATGTAGGGTCAAGTTCAAGGGCAAGAAAAATCCAAGGGATCGCTTAGAATTCGAAATATTAAGACAAAGAGTAGATAAAAAGATTAAGAGTGACTTTAAATTATACTTATCGTTATTAGAAAATAGAATTGCACATAATCCAAAATTATTCTGGTCTTTCATAAAAGACTCCAGGAACAAAAAGTCAGCGTACCCCCCTACCATGCATCTGAACCGTATTTCTGCCGATGACGATACAGGTATTTGTAATTTGTTCGCTAGTCACTTTTCCTCATTTGTTCAGGCGACGCACTCTGGTAGCATTCTCCTTCACAAAAGAAAGTCCTCCAACTCAGGGCGTAGTACCTTCTCAAAGGTACTAATCTCGGTGGATTCAGTATTGGCAAAGCTGAAATTACTTAATGCGGACAAAAGTGCAGGACCTGACGGTATACCGCCTTTCTTCGTTAAAGCATGTGCGTTTAGTCTCGCTGAACCGTTGGCAATAATTTTCAATAAGTCCCTGACAAAATCTTTCTTCCCAACAGAATGGAAAAAAGCCCTAGTTGTACCAATTTATAAAAAAGGTGATAACAGTCTGATAACAAACTATAGACCAATATCATTACTAAGTGTTTTTTCTAAAATTTTTGAGTGTCTGATATGTTCTGTTTTGTGCTGGCATGTGAAAGAGATGACTTCGCCTCTCCAGCACGGGTTTGTATGTCGTAAATCTACGACGACTAACTTAATGTGTTTCGCGAATGATCTTGCCACTTCAATAGATGCAAAGCAGCAAACAGATGCTTTATACACAGACTTTAGTAGCGCATTTGATAAGGTGGACCATAGTTTATTAATGCAAAAACTTGAAACTAGGTTTGGAATTTCTGGAAATATGTTGTCATGGTTTCAATCATATTTGTCATGTAGATCTCAAGTTGTCGTTAAAGATGGTCACAAGTCAAATCCATACGTCTCGTCATCAGGAGTACCGCAAGGATCCCACCTAGGACCAGTTCTATTTGTCCTGTTCATAGATGATGTAACTGAATGTGTAAAGCATTCTAAATGTTTGCTTTACGCAGATGACCTAAAACTGTACAGAAGGGTGGAATCTACAGTGGACGCAGAACTTCTACAAGCAGATTTGACACATATAAAGGAGTGGTGTGCTATGAATAACATGAGTCTTAATCATAGCAAATGCTATCACGTGAAATTCACAAAAAAGAGGGTACCCTATAATTCCACGTATTCGCTAGATGGAGAGGTTTTGGCTGAGGTTGATAAAATAAGGGTTCTTGGGGTATTATTCGACACTAAATTAAGCTTCGTTGACCACATTGATAAAGTAGCCAGTGAAAGCAACAAGATGCTTGGCTTTGTTAAAAGACTAGGTAAGCACTTCAAAAACATTGAAACATTTAAAACTCTTTATAACGCTCTGGTCGGTAGCCGTCTTGAATATTGTAGTCAAATATGGAATCCATCTTACCAGGTGCACATCGATAGACTTGAGAGAATCCAGCGCTCGTTCACAAGGTTTCTCGTGCATAAAAGGGCATGTACCGACAAAGAAACATTCAGCAAGCGTTGTTCTTATGAAGACAGACTGAAATATTTTAGGATGAGTACCTTGTCACAGAGGAGGTCATTTCTAGACGTATCTTTTCTTTACAAATTGACTCATGGTACAATTTCAGACCACATACTACTGGGAAATCTGAACTTCAATATCCCAAGAACAAACTGCAGACCCACTCGTATAAACAAGGCAACCTTCAGTCTAAGCCGTCATAGATCAAATGTTGGTAAATTTTCACCGTTGAATAGGTTACAGTCCACCTTCAACCATCTCCTCTCGACCATCGATGAACATATTGACCTCAATTTTGATTCTCTGGGACATTGGAAGCGACAAATGCTGCAACCATGCTCATCTAAATCGGCCAATATGCGGTTCGGCCCACACAATTGTTCGATCAATAGGATTTTTTTTTTTTTGATTGCGTCTAAATTTTTTTTTAAATTTTTTTAAAATATATTTCATATATTGCATATTCCCATAAATGCTTTATGTGTCCCACTTGTTTTTATTAGAGTAAGATATTTGTCAACCCACTTTTATATTTTTTTATTTAGTCTAGTTATCAGTGTTAAGTGATTACTCTGTGTAAGCTGTCTCACACCTGTTATTAGTGAGTAGGCTAGTCTGTGTTATAGTTATAATTTTTTTTTTATGTAACATTTGCCTATGAACTGTTGGTGTGTCAATAAAGTAAATAAATAGATAGTTATATTGGGTAGATAGGGTGATAGACACCAGGGTGTATAGGGGAGCTGACCTGGGAACGGACCACTTTCTAGTTATAACTAGAATAAGGGGTCTTTTCGCGGGCTGGCGACCCCGCGCTGGGGGTCCCTGTTCTGTAGTCGCAGACCGCATCAAAAGCTGGAGGCTTCAAGATGCGGCTATTAAAGACAGATATCAAGAAAGGGTATCTGAACAGCTAGCCTGTCACCAAACTGACTGACAACCAAAAATGGCGATGGTTGGTGGGATGATGAAGTGAGAGAAGAAGTTAAAAAGAAGAAGGATGCAAGGCAAGACATTTTGGCTATGACCAGCTCAAGTGAAAGTATGAAAGAAAAGATGAAAGAAAAATATCGCCTGCAAAAAATCGTACGAAAGAGATAATAGCTGAGAAGCGTGAGAGGTTCTAAATGACTGTAGACGAAAAACTGTCACATAATTTCAAGGACAATGCAAAACTTTTTTGGAGGGAAGTTAAGAAGTCCAGAAATTGTGTTACAGCTAGTAGCAGGATGAATGTGATTTTCTCGAAGGACAATGACATACTGACTGACAAAACAGATGTCCTCAGGCGATGGAGCGAATTTTACAAATGTATGATGATGATGCCGCTGATCTACTCATAGAGCTGCCTCCAACAGAATCTGTCCTCCTCAGGGATCCTATAGCGGATAAAATAAGTATGAGAGAGATTGTAAGAGCGATAAGAAGTCTGAAATGTGGAAAAGCTACGGGAATAGATGGGATTACGGCTGAGATGATCAAGTACAGTGGACCAGCGGTCTGGGACGTCATCTATTTGCAATGCAATCTTTGCTGGGAAAAGAGTGAAGTTCCGGACGACTGGAGGCGAGCAGTCATCGTGCCTTTCTATAAAGGAAAAGGATCACGATTGGACTGCTCAAACTACAGAGCCATCAGCTTGGTCAGCTTAGCTAGTAAAGTGTACACGAAGATCCTGACGATAAGAATGCAAGAGCGATCCGAAAGATTTCTCTGGGAATCCCAAGGTGGATTTAAACCAGGAAGAGGATGTATGGATCAAACCTTCTCGCTTCGCGGAATCACGGAAAGGTTTTTGGATATTAACCAAAAGGTTTTCTGCGCTTTTGTCGACTTAGAGAAGGCATTTGATAGAGTCGTACGAAAGGAACTCTGGGACGTGTTGCCTGGATATGGAGTGAGCAGTTCCCTACTGCATGCCGTGAAATCACTCTATAGTGATAGCGAGTGCGTTAGGGTTAACGGTGAGATGTCACCCTGGTTTGATGTCAAGTCGGGGGTCAAACAAGGGTGTATCATGTCTGCCTGGCTGCTCATTATATATCTCGATAACTGTCTGAGAACTGAAGAAGAGAACTGAACTGAGAAGATTGATTATCTTAATAATAATTTACAGAAAGTATTAAGTCACTTGAGTAACTTACAACACCGACGCAATAAGCGAGGTCCTATAGATGGTCTAGGTTCCGTTATCAAGAGCATAACTGATAACCGTGACTGTTAGATGTTTAGACGTTGTTGGTTTAGATATATTAACCAAAATGAGGGATAAATTAGAATTCATTTACCCCTAAGATCATATTTTAGGAATAGGCTTAAGAGACTACTACAATATTATCAAACCCGGCTACTATTTTTCAGGAAAACGTATAATTATTACGTTGAAGTTTCCCATAGTTTCACCAAAAACTTTGGTTTGTTATTAGATTTGCTATCCTTCCTAATAGTAATAACCTGTCTATTATACCTCCCTATCCTTTAATAGCAAGTAACAGGTAGGCATTCATGTACATAGAATGCCCGAAGTACAACAACCAATTTCTTTGCGAAGAAGACGTGAAGCACCAAATCCAAGCGTAACCAGATTGTATCCAGCATCTCATTAACAACCAGTCTTTAGACCCATCCTGCGAGTTGACAACTATCAAGCTAGCAAAAGAGAGGTAGGGCATAACGGGTTTCCCATTCGAATTTGGAGCTGCTCGACTGGGGCAAGACCTCCACCTTATAGAAGTCCGTAGCCAAATAACACAATCTATTGTGTTGTGTTCCTACGTGGTGAATAAGGTTTCCTGTAATGAGCTCCTTGGGGAGGGGGGAGGATTGTTACATTGTATTGGAAGCAGAGGGATTAAACCTTATGCTGCCAACACACTATAACTCTCCGAACACAGAGTGGCAACGCGCAAGTGATACTTTGGTATCGTGAGCGTAAATAGGCTACGGTAACCGTTTCCCATCAGGTGGGCCTTATGCTTGTTTGCCACTCTTGTTGTATAAAAAAAAAAAAGGTCGAGACGAGGAAAGGTCGGAACGAGAGCTACAACACAGGACAAGGAAGCTTCCTGATCACTATCCCAATCAGCTGTTCCTTGAATACAGAAGAAATCTTCATCAGTAATAGCTACGATAGAATTGAAGGCCAGCCTCTGAAAATCATGAAAATTTCTATGAAACCTGAGACGTCAAACTCGTCATCACTACCACAACTACGATTGAAGACAATCAATCTCAGAGACCTTTACGAATATTAAGACAAGTTAATATTGCAACCGCCTACACCTGGACTACACTACATCCGATATTGTAAATCACACTACTATACCAGTGTACATCATACTTTTGGGTGCAGCTACAGTAGGCACTGCACTACTCATACGCAGATTCTGTAAAAACCATGAAAAGGGTCACATGCCTTACATTGAAAATTCGATCTCTGAAGATGCCGAAAGTCCCACAACTTCAGCGAGAGTTCCGGCAACATTTTCTCTCAAAGTTCTAAAATAGTTGCCATTCTGAGGGGGTAGGTGTTACGCCATCGCCTCACACGATGATCGCTGACCGACAGACCACCCATTCCATGGTTCGCAATAAACCAGTATTTCCACTCAATTGCACCTGGCGCTGAGTCAGCGATTTCATGCTTTAGCGTAAATGCATGTTACGCCATCGCTTCACACGATGATCGCTGAACGAGATTGGACATAGAGACCACCCATTCCCTGGTTCTCAAGAAACCAGTGTTTCCACACAAATGCACCTGGCGCCGAGTCAGCTATTTCATGTTTTAACGCAAAGGCACCTGGCACCGAGTCGGCGATTTCGGCGGAACTTCAGCGGACCGATTCCTTAGTTGTAGCAGTACTTAAATAATCTTTATTTCATAAGTTTCTCATTGTTAACCTAGCACATACCCAATTATTATGGAAGATTTAAATAACACCTTCAGTAACAGTGACAACGGAGAAAAAAACCAACTGGTGAAATAAGCATACATGACTCATTGGTTGCCTCTAAATCTCCTCCTCAATATGTGTAATTTCGCAAAGAAATTCTCAATACAACGGACGTGCAAGATTTTCGCAATGATTTCCAAGTGTTTCAAGCCAAAATACTATCTATGTTGGAATCCTGGTTTTCTAAGCATGACGAGCGATTCACGAAATTATCAGATAACTTCAGAGACATAAAATATTATAATATAATAATATATATAATAATAATATAATATATCCTCACGCCTTCCCACAAGGGTCCCCGAAGGGGTAGGCAGAGGTGTATAGGTAATACCCACACACCCACTTTCCGCCAGAGGTATAATAGGTGCCAACGTGACAGATGGCGAGTCCATCGCCGTTACTCGAGCACGACTATACATACGCCTTTGAATTTCTTCTCAGACGTATGCAGGTTTCCTCTCGATGTTTTCTTCACCGTAAAGCTCGTGGTGTGACTAATCACTGTACTTAAGTTCAGAAAAACTCATTGGTACAGTCGGGATTCGAACTTGCGACCTTTGCGTCGCAGGCAACTGCTCGAACCACTCGGTCACCACGGCTACACGGGACATAAAATCTTGTATTAAATCTATCAACTGCAATTACGAGGACTTAAAATCAAAAACTGAAGACGTAGTGAAACGCGTGACCGTACTTGAAGAAAAATCCAGTACCAGTGCAGTCAGTTCGCTTCATTTGCGAGAATTAGAAAACAAAACCGACACTATGGAACAGCAAGCACGAATGACTAATATTGAAATCAGCAATCTGCCAGAAAAACGGGGTGAGAACCTGCTCGCTATACTAGCAAATATTGCCGCTCTGATTAAGGTACCTGTAATGTATAATAAATATCCGGCATGGCATCACAGAGCGGGAGCGGAAAAATAGCGGAAAAATCTGCCGAGCCTAGCCAGCGTGTTGTGATATTGTTGTTTTATTAATATCCTAATATACAAGTGACCTGTACAAGTGGAGACCCTGCCAGGATACAATTTGGTGAGCTATGCACCAACATAACAAATAAAACAAGAGGTAAATCAATGATCGAGACCGTTTTGTCGTAATAATGTGTGTATGCATTAAACATGGCGATTTTGCTCCTTGAATCTTAGCGCCGCCTTCTTCGGTTATAACAAAGCATCTATGATGTGCGTAAATTATATTAATTGTACATACAAATATATATACATATAATTTACATGAATATGCATGTTGTTTGCTTACAAATAATTGCAAACAAATTTCGGTCTTGAATTTGATTGGTACCTAAATAAAACTTAGTTGTATGTAAAACTGCACATCAAATTTGTGATTCCTAGTATTTGTTGTCAAGAAGTAATTGTTATTTGATTTAAATGTAATTGTTAATTAATTAAATAATTTTGCATCAGTTATCGTAAGAATAATACAATATGCGAATTAATTATATTCAAATTATAGATAATAATGGCGCCGGTATAGCGATAGCGAGCAGGTTTCCTCTCGATGTTTTCCTTCACCGTAAAGCTCGTGGTGTGTCTAATCTTTGAGTTTGAACTTAATAAACGTTTTTATTAGTTACTTCACACACTGCACAGTAAAAGTTTTCCATGGAACTAAAAACGGCGGAAAAAAAAATATACAAGTGGCGCCAACTGGAATTACATTATAAAAGTAAACAGGCAAACAACAAATAACATACAGCCTATACTCCCACTAAATTTTATAAACCAAAAAAACTATCATATTTTCCTGCTTATATAATAGAAAATAAACTTAACTTACATAACTGACAATATTTCATCTCTTATACGTTCGAATTTAACAGTAGGTAGAGCCTTAGTAAAAATATCTGCCAGTTGATCTGAACTTTGCACATACTTAATGACAATTAGTTTTCTTTTAACTTTTTCTCTAATGAAATGGTATTTAACATCAATGTGTTTTGTCTTTTTTATGATACACAGGATTATTTAGTAGTTTGATAGCTCTTTGGTAATCAATACACAGAGTTGTACAATTTTGACTGATATAAATTTCTTTGAAAAACTGTCTTAACCATAAAAAAATCTTAGCAGCTTCACAACCAGCCACAAATTCAGCTTCAGTTGTTGATAAGGCAACACAAGGCTGTTTTTGACTAGACCAAGCTATAGGTCCACCATTTAACATAAATATATAACCACTGGTTGATTTTATTGAATCTAAGTCCCCAGCAAAATCTGAATCTGAATATCCAATTAAACTTTCATGACCTTGGTACTTTATACATACATTTTTAGTTTTTATAAGATATCTAATAATCCTCTTAAGCTGATTGACATGATGTATACTAGGATTATTGATATATCTACTTAACAGATTTACTCCATATGAAATATCTGGCCTAGTTGCTGTGGATAAATACAGTAATGACCCTATGGCTTCTCTGTAAGGAAAATCAATCTGCTTATTGTCAATATTTTTAGTTAACTGAACATTAACATCAATTGGTGTACTGCATGAGTGTGCAGTACTCATATTAAATTTACTTATTAACTGTTCAATATATTGTCTTTGACTTACACAAACAAAATGTTCATCTTTTAAGATTTTTAAACCAACAAACCTATTTAAAATTAACTCTTTGATATTAAATCACTGCTTTAAATAACTAACAATTTGATCTCATATTAAATTTGACTGTGACATTATCAGAGCATCATCAACATACAATATCAACAAAGCTTTTTTAATACCAATTAAGTTACCTACAAATACACAATTGTCTGCTTGTGACTGAACAAAACCAAACTTTAATAGAAAATTTGTAAATTTTTGATTCCAGCAACGAGATGCCTGCTTTAGGCCATACACAATGATGTATAAACTGAGGTAGATACGTCATACCGCGCTCGTCTTGGCTAGCTCAACACAAGCCAACTGGCTTGAGTCAACTTAGTGTCAGCTTGACTGGCAACGACGTAGCACGTATTCAGCATTTCGGATAAAATGCCTTCTTGTGTCTTTAGAAACTGCAAAACATATACTGGGACGAATGTAAGACACAAGAAGGATGTGTCTTTTCATTTATAAGTATTGGTTTATCTATTTTATCAATAAAAAATATAAAATCAAACATTGTATTTTAATCCGAATTAATTCCCGCGACGTTGCCGCTTCGGCACCGGCGCGAACGAGACAAGTAGCGCGTTACGTTTAAGAGCGACAGAGAGAACGATAAGAGTGAGTGCTCTCAGACAGTTATCTAGATATATAATGAACAGCCAGGCAGACATGATACACCCTTGTTTGACCCCCGACTTCACATCAAACCAGGGTGACATCTCACCATTAACCCTAACGCACGCCCCGCTATCACTATAGAGTGATTTCACGGCATGCAGTAGGAAACTGCTCACTCCATATCCAGGCAACACGTCCCAGAGTTCCTTTCGTACGACTCTATCAAATGCCTTCTCCAAGTCGACGAAAGCGCAGAAAACCTTTTGGTTAATATCCAAAAACTTTTTCGCGATTCCGCGAAGCGAGAAGGTTTGATCCATACATCCTCTTCCTGGTCTAAATCCACCTTGGGATTCCCAGAGAAACCTTTCGGATCGCTCTTGCATTCTTATCGTCAGGATCTTCGTATACACTTTACTAGCTAAGCTGACCAAGCTGATGGCTCTGTAGTTTGAGCAGTCCAATCGTGATCCCTTTCCCTTATAGAAAGGCACGATGACTGCTCGCCTCCAGTCGTCCGGAACATCACCCTTTTCCCAGCAAAGATTGCATAGCAAATAGATGACGTCCCAGACCGCTGGTCCACCGTACTTGATCATCTCAGCCGTAATCCCAGCTATTCCCGCAGCTTTTCCACATTTCAGACTTCTTATCGCACTTACAATCTCTCCCATACTTATTTTATCCGCTATAGGATCCTCGACAGATTCTGTTGGAGGCAGCTCTGTGAGTAGATCAGCGGCATCATCATCATACATATCTTTGTAAAATTCAATCCATCGCCTGAGGACGTCTGTTTTGTCAGTCAGTATGTTATTGTCCTTCGAGAAAATCACATTCATCCTACTACTAGCTGTAACACAATTTCTGGACTTCTTAACTTCCCTCCAAAAAGTTTTGCATTGTCCTTGAAATTCTGTGACAGTTTTTCGTCTACAGTCATTTGGAACCTCTCACGCTTCTGAGCTATTATCTCTTTCGTACGATTTTTTGCAGGCGGTATTTTTCTTTCATCTTTTCTTTCATACTCTCACTTGAGCTGGACATAGCCAAAATGTCTTGTCTTGCATCCTTCTTCTTTTTAACTTCTTCTTTCACTTCATCATCCCACCAACCATCGCCATTTTTGGTTGTCCGCCCTTTCGAAATGCCACAAACCTCTTTCGCGGCGCATAATATGCTGGACTTAAGGAACTGCCAACAAACATCGACACTCTCAAACACATCTTTCGGTGGACAGTCTAGCTGTTCAGATACCCTTTCTTGATATCTGTCTCTAATAGCCGCATCTTGAAGCCTCCAGCTTTTGATGCGGTCTGCGACTGCAGAACAGGGACCCCCAGCGCGGGATCGCCAGCCCGCGAACAGACCCCTTATCCTAGTTATAACTAGGAAGTGGTCCGTTCTCAGGTCAGCTCCCCTATACACCCTGGTGTCCATCACCTGTGTTCTGAGTCGCTGATCTATTAGAAACAGATCTATCATGCTTCGCTAATTTTTCCGTTCCCATGTATACTGATGAATCCTTTTGTGGTCGAACATGGTGTTCGCCACAAAAAGGTCTCTCTCCATGCATACATCTAATATCAGCTTGCCTGCCTCGTTCACTCTCTTATCACCATACTTGCCGAGTACTGCCTCGTAATCCTTACGGGCTGTCCCGACCCATCCATACAGATCACCACAAATAATCAGCTTTTCATTCCCTTCTTTCGTCTCTAGAACATTACTCACACATTCCCAGAACTTATTCAGGTCGCAAGTGTCCGCTGAGGCCATCGGAGCATATACCGCGACTAAAAACAGTCGGGTAAGGCCTATTTTAAAGCGAGCCCAAATAAGTCTGGGGCTCACCGCATCATAACTTATCATACATTCTGCCAAGCGGCTAGATAGTAGAATTCCCACTCCCTGGCAGGCGTGCTCGGTGTTTGCCACTCCTGACCACAGCACTAAACTCCCGCCCGGGAGCTCGTCTACTCCACTACCCTTCCGCCTGGTTTCAGACAAGCACACAACATCTAACTCGCTCTCTGTCATAACATCGATCAATTCGTTCATCTTATCAGCCATACCTCCTCTTACATTCCATACACCCATCCTACACTCCACACTCCACTTCCCGCCGTGAGGCACTTCGCGTGATGGGTGGCGGACCCCATCGCCGCACTGTGCAGAATTTTTCGCACCAGCGGGGACGTACTGGTGCGCGTCGCCTCGGGGGCACGCCCTAACAGCCGTCCGGCCAATGCGCATCGAGTGGAATTGCAGCCCTCTGGGCTGGCAGGAATCGCGACGTGCACGCTTCCACTGGGATTCCCTAACAGTTAACATAATCGTAATATTAAACATCCAACAGATATAATTTTGCTATTCACGGACCGAAATAACCGTGGCTACCTGAACATAACATTTACACTAACACTAATTACGCATAGTGGGTAGCAACAGGCACGGGATTGGGCGCGTGGTGCGCAACCGCGGCTGGTGCTGCTACCGGCTGGAGCACCTGTACGTGGGTAAGCGGTGGCGTCGAACCTCCGGTTTCTTCGCGTAGCCAGGCTTTCATGCGGTTATGGAACAGTCGCCCGATGCACTTGCGTACTCTTCGAAGGAACATGCAGCCCACGACAAACAAGAGAAGGCCGACGATGATCATGGTCATCAAGCTCTGCCGTGATATGTGTGCCTTAACTTCTGTTGAATTTTGCGCTATGATAACTTGTTGCTCCCTGGGTTGAGAATTACCCATATTTGAAAATATCATAGAGTGTGTTACTACTCGTGAATATAAACGATAATGAAATATCAAAGCTATGTCTGTAGGTATATAAAAACATGAACCCAAATTATAACATCGTAACTTAGAAATAAAATGCATACTAAATAAAATAAGTTTGACTTTAAACTGCAATGAACTGCAACTGTCGTTTCTGCATTCAAAATTATTAAATTTTTCATTCAATATTGAGTCTTATACTCAAGAATGCTAAGTTAAGTACAATAGATAAGTATGTCTCTATCTAAACAATGAGCACAATAATAAAGGCCCTATAAATGCATTTAAATATAATTTTAAGAAATCCAACATGACGTGTAATGTTGTTTATCGAATAAAATAAAAAAAAATTACTTAAAGATTAAATCGAACTGGTGTACGTATTACTCGACCGCACCTAGTTTTCTTACATGCAGCTGTGGTACTGGCTACGTCGGGGGTGTTCGTGACGTCACCATGCTTACATAGAGCGTCCTCGGATGAATCCGTATGCTCACTATTAAGCACGTACGCAGGTTTCTGTACGGCTACTGTTCGGTAATTGAACCTTAAAAACTTTATCATTTCTACTAAGTACCTGATAAGGTCCGTCGTAAGGAGTTTGCAACGGCTTACGAACCGCATCGTTCCAAATAAAAACATGTCCACAGGACTTAAGATCCGGGTGGATGAACATAGTCCGGGAATCCCGTTGTCTGACAGGAACGGCTCTCAACTTACGTATCTTATCACGTATGTTTTGTACTAACGTAAAAGTATCCGATGCTTCGGAATTTGTCGAGACAAAAAAATCGCCTAGCAATCTTAAAGTGCATCCGTAAGTTAATTCCGCGGCGCTAAGATGTGAATCGCTACGTAACGTGGTTCTAAGTCCCAATAATACGGTTGGTAATTCGTCCACCCATGACGTAGTATTTAACCGAGCCTTAAGCGCGACCTTTAGTGATCGGTACCACCGTTCAATCGCTCCATTGCTTTGGGGATGATACGGGGTGCTTCTAATCCTACGTACGCCCATACATTTAAGTAATTCAGAGAATAGTCCACTCTCGAATTGGCGACCTTGATCATTCGTTAAATATTTGCATATGCCGAAACGAGTAAACCATCCGTCATATATGACTTTGGCTACCGCTTCAGCAGTAATTTCTTTAAGAGGAAAAGCTTCGGGCCAGTGCGTAGCACGATCTATGATGGTAAGTAAATATCTATATCCATCAGACGTAGTCGTCAATGGCCCTACAATGTCAGTATGAATATGTTCAAAACGTCCGGTTGGTGCAAATTGACCCAAAA
>JACCPG010006220.1:0-19166 GCA_016069955.1 Drepana arcuata | reverse complement strand
CCATTACTATATTGAGCAACAATTTGGTCACAAAGTCCTATAAACCTAGTTAAGATGTTAGAGTTCCCGTCAAATTCTGGGACTAAGCGGAGAGCTTTAAAAATGTCATCAAAGTTGGCCATAGTGTCTACGGAACAATTGATATTACGTCTAGAGTCTAAATCAATCTGTCTACTGCTAACTAAATTAGGTTTGCGATCTTTCCTTGAATGGAAAATTTTGGCAAATTATAATAAAAATGAGAGAAAAAAAAATTACTATATAGATAGGAAAGGAAAGCAAGTCACTGGAAAATTCAGAGTACTTACATGAACATGATTTTTCTTGAGCGGTATTCGATTTCTGGAATCTCCGGCGTGGTTACTTGTTCTGGTATTCCCGGTGCGACGTTGAAAGTCTATCGAGACGTGAGAGGATGCGATTTTAGCGGTTCCCGTATCTCGCGACCCGACCCGAGAATCCTACCGACTGCGCCAATTACGTATTCCGACGCAGGAGGACTCAAAAAAAAACAATTTACTTAAAATAATTTAATTATAAAGAAATTACAAATTATAAGACTGACGACAATCGAGGTAAGAATTGAAGTGAAGTGCGGGGTCGCGTGGTCTCAGGTTCGCGGGGCCTCGTGTTGCAGATTCAGCGATTCCCTCATTTCGCAATATATTCTACGAATGCATGCGATCGGCGTGTGATCCTGTGTCAGCTATATACTTAGTGACGTAGGATGTAACAAGTGTAAAGGAGTAATCTATGGAGTCGGACAAAAGCAAAACAACTGTAAAGGGATGCTTAACATTTATTGTTCCTCGATAAACGAAGACTACTCTTTCACGGCTGAAGTCTTGATAATGAACAATCTTATCAAAAACTTACCAAACAAGTCATTTTCCAAACCATCATGGACATACATACACAACATAAACTTAGCTGACCCCGAGTTTTATAATAGTAGACCCGTTGATCTACTTCTCGGAGCCGATGTATACGCCAACATGTTAGAAGGAGTCATAAAAGGAGAACAGCTGTCGCAACCAATCGCTCAACAAACATACCTAGGTTGGTTATTATGCGGAAGCGTAAAAACATTTATGTGTAACGTAGTTTTAAACAACTTGGAAGACATTCACAGATTCTGGGAAATCGAAGAAATAAAGGAGCATTCTAACAACAACTTATCGTTAGAAGAATAAACATGCATATCAATGTATAACAATACAACTAGGCGACAACAAGATGGACGTTACGAGGTGAGAATTCCAGTGAAACCATTACTACAACAAAAAATAGGATCCTCTAAGCCAATGGCCTTGGCACAATTTCGAAACCTGGAACGCAATTTCCAAAAGCATAACAATCTTGCCAAACATTATAAAGCATTCATGAAGGAATATTACGATTTAAAACATATGAAAATAGCTGATAGTAGCATGACTCCCTGTTGCTATCTACCTCATCACGGTGTGCGGCGCGAGGAGTCAACGACAACAAAATACCGAGTGGTTTTTAATGCTTCAGCTAAAACCTCTTCAGGATATAGCTTAAATGATTTGACATACAAAGGGCCAAATCTACAACAAGATTTACAGGCTTTATTATTAAAATGGCGACAATACGAGTTCGCATACACAGCAGACATCGAAAAGATGTACAGACAGATTATTGTTAACATTCTTGACCAGCATCTACAGATGATTTTGTGGCGTGAATCTCCAGCTGAACCGATCAAGTCATTCCAACTGACAACAGTAACATACGGAACCAAATCTGCCCCGTTCTTAGCACTAATGACTTTGAAAAGGTTAGCTATGGATGAACGTGATAACTACCCTGAAGCGTCCCAAGTATTAGAAAACTCTTTCTTTATGGACGATTTATGTCATGGGTCCCACTCTATCTCAGCAGGAAAGAAGTTAATATCAGATCTTATTGCTCTTTTAAAAACAGGAGGCTTTAATTTGCGGAAGTGGTCAGCAAATCACCCCGAACTTTTGAATGGCACTACCTGTCAACAAAAGGACGGTGACGATGTGGTTTTCAATCACAAAACAGAACACACGTCGAAAACATTAGGGTTGTGCTGGAACCAAAAAACAGATAAATTTAATTGCGTCACTTGCCGAAAACATGATACATCGAAACAAACTCAACTTATGGGTGACCTTCCAGAAGTGCGAACCATTCAAGCAGCTCCATTTTACCATACTGGAGTGGACTACACTGGATTTGTGAGCATTAAAACTAACAAAGGAAGGAATGCGAGAACAACAAAAGGAAAGAGCCGTGGTGGCCGAGTGGTTCGAGCAGTTGCCTGCGACGCAAAGGTCGCAAGTTCGAATCCCGACTGTACCAATGAGTTTTCTAAACTTAAGTACAGTGATTAGTCACACCACGAGCTTTACGGTGAAGGAAAACATCGAGAGGAAACCTGCATACGTCTGGAAGAAATTCAAAGGCGTATGTATAGTCGTGCTTGAGTAACGGCGATGGACTCGCCATCTGTCACGTTGGCACCTAATATACCTCTGGCGGAAAGTGGGTGTGTGGGTATTACCTATACACCTCTGCCTACCCCTTCGGGGACCCTTGTGGGAAGGCGTGAGGATATATTATTATTATTACAAAAGGATATATAGCAGTATTCATCTGTATGGTGACTAAGGCTGTTCATTTGGAACTAGTGTCCGATTTAACAAGCTCTTCATTTTTATCAGCCCTCAAAAGAATGGCCACTAGAAGAGGAACACCGCGGCACATGTACAGTGATCAAGGCACAAACTTCATTGGAGCAAGTCGGCTTCTACAAGAAGAATACGACCAGCTGCAACAAGTGTTTAGCGATAGCTTCCTAACTCAAATCACGGACCTTAACATCGAATGGCACTTCAACGCCCCATCGTGGCCTAGTGCTGGTGGACTGTGGGAACGTGCAGTCAGGAGTCTAAAGTTTCACCTGAAACGTGTCGTGGGAGAACAAAAATTTACCTATGAAGAGTACGCAACTATTCTTTCTCAACTTGAAGCTTGCCTAAACACAAGACCTCTCTGCCGGCTGACAGAAAATATTGATTGACCTTGAAGCACTCACTCCAGCACACTTCTTGACAGGAAGATCAGGTCTCACAACCATAGAAACCGAGAATGACGCCAGAACAAGATGGTATTTAACAAGAAAAACATTTGAAGAAATATGGAAAAAGTGGAAGAGTGAATACCTCTCTCAACTTACAGCCAGAAACAAGTGGTCACAACCTAAAACTAACATAAAAATTGGAGATTTGGTTGTTACCCACGAAGACAACATTCCCGCCGGGAAGTGGGCCATGGGAAGAGTGGTCGACCTACATCCTGGAAAAGATGGCTACGTAAGAGTAGTTCCTTTAAAAACTAAAAATGGTTTTATTCAAAGACCGATAGTCAAGCTATCTATATTACCAATTCCATCAGCTGACGAGCAGTTACAGACAGCTGTAAAACAGTAAACAGAGTAATGTTCCTACAAAACAAAAATTACCAAGTTTCAACTCTATCGTGTTAGCCATAACATTGTTCATGACATTAATATGCACTACACACGGTGCATACAACATTACGCAGCTGAAAAAACAATCAAGCTTTGACCCCATCTCGAAATTACAATTAATCAGAGATAAATGGACACTGGTGACTTACTTCGACATGAGCCCTTATTGGGAAGGCATGAAAACATTCGACAAATTAACAACACATATGGAGAATAAATGTATAGTACGAGGCGCCGGGCTCTGTAACCTGATAGTCCCGCCACTACGTCATGAGTACAGTGAACTACAATCCTATAACAATTTATTGATGACACAACATTTCACCGGGCACGCTAGACAGCGTCGCGGACTTATCAATGGAATTGGATACCTTGCGAATTCCCTGTTTGGAGTACTGGACGAGCGATTCGCAGAACAGTACACTAAGGATATTGAACACCTACAATATAACGAGAAACACTTAACAACATTATGGGAAAAACAAACTTCGGTGATCGAATCTGAGTTCAACGTATTGAAAAGAACTGAAGAGATTATGTCCAAGCAACATAAAATAATTAAAAAGCACCTGAACAAACTAGATAACTTTTCCAATACAGTACAAAATGAAGTCAATAATATAACTGCAATACAAGAGTTAACAATAACTGCTCTCGTAGCAAACAACCTATTGCAAAACTTGAAAAGAACGCAAGATACTTTATTAGACACGATCACCGACATACATAAAGGTCAATTCTACATACATTTGTTAACACCCCAACAGTTTCAAGATGAGCTGAGCGTTATTTCCACGCATATAGCAGAAGAGATAATGCTTCCTGTTGAACAATCAGATTTATACAAGCTTTATAAACTGCTAACTATAAGGGCAAGGATGACACAAAAGTACTTTCTGTTTGAGATAACATTTCCACTTATTAGCAGGGACAAGTACAAACTTTACCAAACTATACCGATTCCTAAACAAGTACAGAATAACATGATTTATGTTGTACCTATATCTAACTACATTGTATTAACCTACAAAGAGACTCATTCATAGAAATAACATTTGAAGACTTATCGTCATGCTTAAACGCGGAAGATTTGTACATGTGCCAATTGAAGAAACCTGTTTTTCACATAAGAAATGACAACAATTACTGCGAGCTCGATCATTAAACAGCTGAATGCAGGCAGAACAGAGACCAAGCTATGTAAAAACCTCTGGATACCACTCACCGATACCAATGAGTACCTGTATCATTGTTGTAATAACTGTCCAGTAAAAAATATCTGCGAAGAAAACATTTCAGTCGAAACCTTAACAAAAGCTGGAATAATTCACTTAGGGCAAAGCTGTATGGTGAAAGGACAAGACCTAACCTTACATTCAAATACAGACTTTGGGAACCAACTTCAAGTTCGAGCAAATATTTACAATCCAAAAATTGACCAAATCAATCATATTGTTGATTTGAACATCCCTACAACTATCGGCAAGGAATCAAGGTCGAATGAAACAATACAGGACAACATGGCTGATACACTAAGCGACTTGTATAAGCAGATTCAAACAATGAAAAAAAAGTAAGTCAGAGATGGAAGAATCAATATCAGCGCATCATATTCATCAGTATGCTGTCAGCTACAGCCTCGTCGGCGTCATTGTCATCGTTGCAGCTGCTGTACTGCTGTGGAGGTGCAAGCATCGACGAACAGTCGTCGTTCCAGACATCGAACTTAAAAGGATTACTAGTGCTAGTGGAAGTGCGGTTAACAAATGTGAGGCTGACCGACAGCCAAGTCCCAGTGCAAGTGTCCGTGTAACAAATAAGGCTGACCGCCAAGCCAGCAAAACTTCACTTAAAAGGAACAGTGCGTGCTCGCCTATACCTAAGAGACAATTAAGTTTTGATTTTGATTCATTCGCTTATTAATTTTATATCACTCTTATTTTATATTCTTTCTTAATTTTACATTTAACTTTTAAAACATATATTTTACTTTGGTTTATTACTAACATTTAAAACTTCGATGCGATCTCTTCGAAAAATGTACGGCGGAACGATATTAGATCGAATTCGCAATGAAGAGATTCGCAAATCAACTGGCGTGAATGAGGGCGTGAGGGCGTTGATCAAATAGATCGGACTCTGAAGGACGGGAACGTTAAGAGTACTCGAAACCGACGAGCATGTATGAAGAGACTGATGAATGTGGACGAAGCGAAAGAGGTATGTAAGTCTAGAGAGAACTGGGAGAGAGCTCTATACTCTCTGCCTACCCCGATAGGGACTTGGCGTGATGATATGTGTATGTATGTATGTGTATTTAAAACTTATAATTTTAAGATCATTATCATCCTCATGTTTGGTGTCCCGGAATATGTTCGGTGTATTGTAACCGAACACCTCTATGACACGCGCCGATCTAAGTAATCGCCAAGCATTTTAATATCAGTGCAATTAACGCAGCCACGGCGATTGCGTCCATTCATCAACATTCTACTAACATTTAAATATTTAAACATTTAACATTCAAGTATAAAATACTGTGTAACATTAATAGAACTGTTTTGCATTCCAACAAAACAGATATTATGTGTGCGAAGAAACACACAGCGTTGGTTGAAGAAGCTGTGTCTAGATTTCGCCATTCTGCCAAATTAAATGGAATAACTCACCAAGTTTCCATGTTTTTATACTTCTCTCTCTTTCACTCGCAGTAGCGCGCGCCAAATGTGTCCTATCCTGGAGCGCGGTGTCAACTGTCACTCATAGAAGTCTTCAATATCCACCAGCAAGCCCTTGCTGGAACGCTGTGTGTTTCTTCGCACACATAATATCTGTTTTGTTGGAATGCAAAACAGTTCTATTATGTGTTCTCCAAAACACACAGCGTTGGTTGAAGACCTGTTTGTTATCTGCTGGTGAAAGAGAATCAGTATCTGATTGTAGACGCTATGTGATAAATTAATAAATTGAGATAAACTCAAATCCTCTGTTAAACAGAAAAACAACCAAGAGAGGGTCTCTTGAAGTATTATGCTATTTGCAAAACTTCTTACTTATATTATGGAATAATGCTATGATGAAATTAATATCTTTTCAACAAAAGATAAGATAATCTGAGCCAAACTGCTCCTGTTGACAGATAAGTAAAATTAATAATACTAGGATATCATTAAAATCTTAAATGAAATCAATATTGTAAAAATAACAAGTAGGTACTTAGCAGTGAAGTAACAGTAACAATATCATAATTAAAAAACATAAAAGTATGTGAGATAAATATATTCACATAACAAATCTTCTTGAGAGATCTACCTGGGGACAGTATAAAAGCTTCAGGCTTTGTAAATATGTTTTTTTTTTTTTATTTAACCAGGCTGCCTTCTATGCAGTTTCTAGAAGTGACTGCAGCCCTGATACTTTTCGAGGGAGCATCAGTATTAAGCTCCTTGAATATCATCTTTGATTACAGCTCATCTTAATACAGCCAGCTATTGTAGTCCTTGTGGCGGTTGGTTTACCCACACTTGTTAAAGAGATTATCCAGCTAGTCAGCAGCCTGACTGGACCTAGTCTTTCTTGTGTGGCATGTCTAAAACACCTGATATGCTTTACAGGACATACATTGTGGTCAGGGTAAATCAGTTCCCGCCAATCTTTAATGTGGGGTATACATTATCCCTCCAAATCCTTACTATCTAGAATAGAAACCTACTAAGTGAAGCATGCACTACTTCTTTTATAAAGAAAATATTTTGTATCCTATACAGGAGTATTACTTGTTGTATTCTATCACAAGAAACTAGTGTTATACCAGTACCAATTATATGCTCTTAATATTTGCATAATGAAAGTAATACATGAAATATGTATCTGATATATTCTCTTAAAATGGCACAGTAAATCAAATTACTGATCTATGTAGAATTATCATATTGTAGGCAAAGTTATTCTTAAGATATCCTCAAGAAATCTAGTTACCTAGATAGTGTTAGGGCTCTATGATTTATCTTATGTTACTGACACCTTGACACCCATTTTCTTAATTGGAGAAATTACTATTTAGTATCTCAATAGTCCCTTGGGTAATTGTTACTAGCCCTGGGATACATTCTGGTCGGTATAGACCTAACTATATACATATATAGCTTCCTGCATAGGTCCGTTTTTGATAACGATTCCTCGTAAACTCTTGCTTTCATCGGGCAGTGTACACCGAATCCAATGAGGGGCAATCGATATTCTACCTGCCGTAATGAGACGGCATGGAATAAAGTTCGGCGGAGGAAAATAATTAGCCCAATTGAAACTGTCGCCTTGGACGGTACGCATCGCAAAAGCATGCCAAACCATCCGAGTCCCAATGACGTTACGTCGCACAACGGCCGACTACGTCCGGGACGCCCCACTTTCGAAATTTGGCCTCCGAGGCCTGGGGCAACAGGTGTCGTTCCGACACGGGTGTGTTCTGGTCAGAGGCGATAGGTTGGGAAAGCTCTTAAGTCCGTCTGGGACCCCCCTTGCTTAGAAGTATAGCCTTCGAGGCCTATTAACCTAGGTGCCATTCCAACACGGCTTGATTCTGAGACTCCTTTATCTTTTTAACATGGCCCCCGAGGCCAGGTAAAACAGTTGTCATTCAAGGGCGGATCCGTTTCTTGAGAGGCGGTTTGCCTCTGTCACTTAATCTCATCAGTGAGATAGTCAGAGAGTGAAGTGATCTGTTAACTCCAATAGTCTGGTAGTTAGGTCTAGGAGGACACTAGATTGAGTCCCGCATTAACCCTACAACACACTAATAACATTTTGTTGCCCTCAAGGATCTGAGCATTCAAGAGAAGGCTTTGTATGCTTTGCTTGTCTTATTGCTCCAGACATAGCCAACTTCTCCCACCAGCTTAAATGCCAATAAACCTGATATAGCCAGGCTAATGAAAGCTAATGTTCATTCAGCTGAGCACTCCAACCCATATCTGCTGTATATGTGGTATGAAAGTAAGTTATTGGTGACTTGTGTAGTGCAATAGCATTTTGATCTATGGCATCTTGCCAGCATCTCAGCTTCTGGTACACTGGATAGAGTAGTAATAGTATTTGTCTAGGTTTAACTTTGGTGACCAAGTACTCACCCTACTACTTCATTTGTAGTAATCAGATTGGTAAAGTCCGGCTTTATAAATTCTGCAACTGAGTTACTTAGGGACTTTCTTGAGATTTATGTGCCAGCCATGGACGGGCTGCCAAAGGCTACAGTTTCTGAAAACTGGGAAACTAAATTGACTTGCTCTAGTGGCCAAGTAAAACATTATCTAAATAAACATGTACCCGGCTACCTTAGCAGTATAATTCTGTTGCCAGGTAGTTCTTTTCTACTGCTATGAAGTCAGCAGCCTGACTGTCTGCTGCTGTCTCACTGATGTACTTCCCTTGGGTTGAATATGGACCTTTAATGCTATCTGCTTTCTTAACTAAGAATAACTTAAATTTAGACAGGTATCATGCCTCTGTAAGATCTTTGCTTTTTTAATAATGTTTTTGTCATTTCAGAGTACAGCTCTATTTAAAAACAAACTTGTTTCTCTACTCTATATCTTTATATATATAATATATAAAATATAATATATAATATATTATATATATTATATATAATATATAATATATATATTGTTATGTTTATTGTTATTGTATTGTTATATATATTGTTATGTTTCTCTACTTTATATCTTTCCAAACAAACTTTGTTACAATATTGTATAAGAGTCTTGGTAGACTTGCTATTATGACCTTCAGAATGAATTCATACTGAAACTCTTTGGTTGGCTTAAGAAGCGCAACCTTCCTGAAGTTCTAATTCAAAGTCAAAATAAAGTCCCTTATGATCTGGACTAGAGTCAGCCTAGTCAGCATGTAAGCTCTATTGGGAAATTTTCCCCTTGACTTACAACTTCAAAATCCATTTAAATTAAATAGTATAGTGGAAAGTCATATCTCATCTCTGTTCACATCTCAGTTCTGATCTCTGGCATTCCTTCTGGATCTTAGGTATTCTGGTACATTTATGCATGTACATGTGTGTACAATGATTGGATAAGGATCTTATCCCCCTCTGTCTATCTCTCTTTGGTTAACAGATATAATGAGCTTCTTACTGTTAATTCAAACATAAGTATCCTTACAGAAAATTCTCTAACTGGACAGGTAGAGAGAGTAGAGGGCCAGTTCTATTTTAAATTTCTTTTTTATCTTCACTCATTTCCACAAGGGTCTCAAAGGGGTAGGCAGAAGTGTGTAGCAAGAACCTGCTCACCCTCTTTCCTACAGCTATGTATCTTATACTTTAGGTGCCAATGTGACAGATGGCAAGTACATTGCCCTTACTTAAACCACAACTATACATACACCTTTGAATTTCTTCTCAAACATATGAAGGTTCCCCTCAATATTTCCCTTCAACATAAATCAACTGATTGACGAATCACTGTACTTAAGCGTGGACAAGCTAATTGGGACAGTTAGGATTTAAACTTGCAATCATTGTTGCAGGCAACTACTTGAACCATTCTACCGACACAACTCTTTTATTTTCAATATACACTTTCCCTTAATCTTGTACCACATATTACCTCCATGTTATTATCATATGCTCGATGCGCATTGGCCGGACGGCTGTTAGGGCGTGCCCCCGAGGCGACGCGCACCAGTCCGTCCCCGCTGGTGCGAAAAATTCAACACAGTGCGGCGATGGGGACCGCCACCCATCACGCGGAGTGCCTCACGGCGGGAAGTGGAGTGTGGAGTGTAGGATGGGTGTATGGAATGTAAGAGGAGGTATGGCTGATAAGATGAACGAATTGATCGATGTTATGACAGAGAGCGAGTTAGACGTTGTGTGCTTGTCTGAAACCAGGCGGAAGGGTAGTGGAGTAGACGAGCTCCCGGGCGGGAGTTTAGTGCTGTGGTCAGGAGTGGCAAACACCCAGCACGCCTGCCAGGGAGTTGGAATTCTTCTATCCAGCCGCTTGGCAGAATGTATGATAAGTTATGATACGGTGAGCCCCAGACTTATTTGGGCTCGCTTTAAAATAGGCCTTACCCGACTATTTTTAGTCGCGGTGTATGCTCCGGTGGCCTCAGCGGACACTTGCGACCTGAATAAGTTCTGGGAATGTGTGAGTAATGTTCTAGAGACGAAAGAAGGGAATGAAAAGCTGATTATTTGTGGTGATCTGAATGGATGGGTCGGAACAGTCCGTAAGGATTACGAGGCAGTACTCGGCAAGTGTGGTGATAAGAGAGTGAACGAGGCAGGCGAGCTGATATTAAATGTATGCATGGAGAGAGACCTTTTGTGGCGAACACCATGTTCGACCACAAAAGGATTCATCAGTATACATGGGAACGGAAAAATGAGCGAAGCATGATAGATCTCTTTCTAATAGATCAGCGACTCAGAACACAGGTGATGGACACCAGGGTGTATAGGGGAGCTGACCTGGGAACGGACCACTTCCTAGTTATAACTAGGATAAGAGGTCTGTTCGCGGGCTGGCGATCCCGTGCTGGGGGTCCCTGTTCTGCAGTCGCAGACCGCATCAAAAGCTGGAGTCTTCAAGATGCGGCTATTAGAGACAGATATCAAGAAAGGATATCTGAACAGCTAGCCTGTCCAACGAAAGATGTGTTTGAGAGTGTCGATGTTTGTTGGCAGTTCCTTAAGTCCAGCATATTATGCGCCGCGAAAGAGGTTTGTGGCATTTCGAAAGGGCGGACAACCAAAAATGGCGATGGTTGGTGGGATGATGAAGTGAAAGAAGAAGTTAAAAAGAAGAAGGATGCAAGGCAAGACATTTGGCTATGTCCAGCTCAAGTGAGAGTATGAAAGAAAAGATGAAAGAAAAATACCGCCTGCAAAAAAATCGTACGAAAGAGATAATAGCTCAGAAGCGTGAGAGGTTCCAAATGACTGTAGACGAAAAACTGTCACAGAATTTCAAGGACAATGCAAAACTTTTTGGAGGGAAGTTAAGAAGTCCAGAAATTGTGTTACAGCTAGTAGTAGGATGAATGTGATTTTCTCGAAGGACAATAACATACTTACTGACAAAACAGACGTCCTCAGGCGATGGAGTGAATCTTACAAAGATATGTATGATGATGATTCCGCTGATCTACTCATAGAGCTGCCTCCTACAGAATCTGTCGAGGATCCTATAGCGGATAAAATAAGTATGGGAGAGATTGTAAGTGCGATAAGAAGTCTGAAATGTGGAAAAACTGCGGGAATAGATGGGATTACGGCTGAGATGATCAAGTACGGTCAAGTACGGACCAGCGGTCTGGGACGTCATCTATTTGCTATGCAATCTTTGCTGGGAAAAGGGTGATGTTCCGGACGACTGGAGGCGAGCAGTCATCGTGCCTTTCTATAAAGGAAACGGATCACGATTGGACTGCTCAAACTACAGAGTCATCAGCTTGGTCAGCTTAGCTAGTAAAGTGTACACGAAGATCCCGACGATAAGAATGCAAGAGCGATCCGAAAGGTTTCTCTGGGAATCCCAAGGTGGATTTAGACCAGGAAGAGGATGTATGGATCAAACCTTCTCGCTTCGCGGAATCGCGGAAAAGTTTTTGGATATTAACCAAAAGGTTTTCTGCGCTTTCGTCGACTTGGAGAAGGCATTTGATAGAGTCGTACGAAAGGAACTCTGGGACGTGTTGCCTGGATATGGAGTGAACAGTTCCCTACTGCATGCCGTGAAATTACTCTATAGTGATAGCGAGGCGTGCGTTAGGGTTAACGGTGAGATGTCACCCTGGTTTGATGTGAAGTCGGGGGTCAAACAAGGGTGTATCATGTCTGCCTGGCTGTTCATTATATATCTAGTTAACTGTCTGAGAGCACTAAGAAACGGATGTGGAGTGAAAATGGGAAACTTAGTGGTCAATTGCCTATTATACGCCGATGACGCGGTTTTACTGGCGTCATCAGAGGGCGAACTGCAGTCACTAGTTACCATAATGAAAGTAGAATGTGAAAAGAAGGGGCTGCGCCTAAACGCTGGCAAGACTAAGGTTCTGGTATTCGAGAGAGATGAACAAGTGACCGAGTGTGCTATATCGGTAAATGGGCAAATTCTAGAGCAAGTGAATGAATTTGTATATCTTGGAAGCATGTTCACACGAGATGGAAAGTATGAAAAAGATATTGAAAGAAGGATAACCGCCGGAAATAAGGTGAATGGGGCCATGTCGGCGTTGATGGGCAGTAAAAGTCTGAGCAAGAATGCTCGAGTTGCTGTCCACAACGCGATATTGGTACCTACCTTATTGTATGGCAGCGAATCCTGGGTATGTCAGAGGAAGTTTGAAAATAGCTTGAATGCAGTCGAGATGCGATCTCTTCGAAAAATGTGCGGCGTAACGATATTAGATCGAATCCGCAATGAAGAGATTCCGCAAATCAACTGGCGTGAATGAGGGCGTGATTGTAAAGATGAAGAAAGGCATGTTACGTTGGTTTGGACACATAGAAAGGATGAGTGAAGAAAGATTGACGAAACAGATATACAAAGCAAAAGTGTGTGCAAGAAGAGGCAGAGGAAGGCCACGTTCCAACAACCTGGATCAAATAGATCGGACTCTGAAGGACGGGAACGTTAAGAGTACTCGAAACCGACGAGCACGTATGAAGAGACTGATGAATGTGGACGAAGCGAAAGAGGTATGTAAGTCTAGAGAGAACTGGCGCTCTATACTCTCTGCCTACCCCGTTAGGGACTTGGCGTGATGATATGATGATGATGATGATTATTATCATAATACAGTAAGAACACCTGGACAAAAGAATGTGGCAGCTTTCTCACAAATATTTACTAAGAGATAATTCTTGTAGATTTGCTGCTGCCCTACTTATACTTATAAATCTTACAAGCCCTGCTATAATAAATCCTTTGCTCTAGTAGTATGTAGGTAGACCTTCTTGGTCGGAGCTAACACTGCTTCTGCAGATGCTAACTAATCCAAAGTATCTTGAATTAACATGAATTCTAATCTAGTTTAAAATTGATTCATTTTAATAAGCCAGATTAAGATATAGATACAATCTTATTTGTCATAACAAATGCAATTTTTGCATGCCGGAATGAGTAGTGTTAAAATGCTGCTAAGGTTGCTGTAGTAGTTACCAGCACTGGCAGAGTCAGAGAACTCAGACTTCTATTGTAGCCTATGATGAAGTTGACAATACTGTGGCAACTGTAACATATATCCTGATATAAAGTTTACCTGGTACCTTCAGTTTTCACTGCAATAATCGGAATCAGAATTTATATGCGTAGATCGCTTTCTTTTCTTGGCTGTTGAAGCCGTTACCTCATCCTCCGAGGATGAAAAACTCTTCTTATCCTCTTCACTCAGACTGAGAGAGGGGTCACCACGGTCAGACTATCACGGAATACCGCTGGTCGATCATTTACCTGAGCACTGCAACGGCAGCAGCCTCGGTTTCGGTATTGATACAAACATTATTACCGAACTAAGAATTACGCGCACACATCATAAAAAAACTTTCAATCGAACTTCCACGACTATTATTTAAACATTTCCTGTAGTTTTAAGTGTATAACACTTATAATAATGTTACGATGGAAGGTTCTGGAGGGCTTGCCGTGTGAAAGCCATGCCAAACAACAACACTTAGCCGGAAATATAGACAAAAGGATGCAATTAAGAAAGGACGCAAACAACTTGTTTACGTCGCCCGGCCATTGTTCAGCGGATGCATTCACCGGCAATTCTACGAACATCTTAATGGCAGTCTAGAGCCTTCCACCGATATCTAGTATGTCGTACCGGTGCCATATATAAGGCGGTACCCGATGGGCACAGGCAGTTAAGTGAGTGAGTTGAGTTAGTTAGTCAGTTCTCTCCGAGTTCAGTTCGAGTTCACTCCGACCTTACTCCGCGAGCGAGTGTGATAGTGACAAGTGATTACAAGTGTTGTATCAGTGTCTTTAGTGAGAGTTACAGTGTTACTAGAAGTGTTTCAGTGTCTAGTGTACTGTGTTCTACTGTTACTGTGTTGTAGTGATCAGTGTTATAGTGAATAGAATTGTAGTGAAGTGTACGGATTTATTGTACAAGTTTCCGGAATTATTCTGTGTATAGAATAAAGTGTCGTTTAAGTGTATCAACCGGCTATCATTAAATTATCCCGAACCCCAGCTCGTAACAATAACATTAATTTACTTTACAAAACAAGATTTTGCATCCATTGGCGGCAAAATCTAAAGACGCTATGAGTGACAGTTGACATCGCGCTCCAGGATAGGATACATTTGGCGCGCGCTACTGCGAGTGAAAGAGAGAGAAGTATAAAAACATGGAAACTTGGTGAGTTATTCCATTTAATTTGGCAGAATGGCGAAATCTAGAGACAGCTTCTTCAACCAACGCTGTGTGTTTTGGAGAACACATAATAAACATTTATAAGAACATTCCTTTGACTTCTCCTAAACTGCAACCTCATACATAGCACTCCCAACACTACCTCAAATAAGAAAAACATTGCCGTCTACTAAAGTCGACATTAGCAGCATTCCTCTTCCTAAGGGACTGCAATTAGCCGACCCCACCTTTAATATTCCTTCACTCATACTTGTTGGTGCCGAAATATTTTGGAGTGTCGTAGGTCAGGCGTCTATAGACTTAGGCAAGAATCAACCTTAACTGTGTGAGACTAAATTAGGATGGATAGTATCGGGTTCAATAGCTCGTCTTAACCGTCAATCCTCTTCACATTCATCTCACATTTGCAACTTCTCATCAACAGATGACAACCCTGACCTTACTCGGTTTTGGGAGTTGGACACTGTGCCCCCTCAACACACATTGTCTTCAGAGGAACGTGCATGTGAACAACACTTTTTAAAAAGCACTAAGCGTGATTACGAAGGCCGTTTTGTAGTTTCTATGCCCCTAAAGGAATCGCCTGATACTGATATAAATGAACAAGTTGATTTAAATTCATACATGTCTAAAACGTTGGATCTTAATTGGCAGTGTAACTTAGGTGCATTTCTTTTTACTATTGATATAAGTAGTTCTGATAAGGTTAACAAACGACACATTCTTTCAGTAATTTCGCAGATCTTTGATCCTCTCGGTCTTATTTGCCCGTGCATTGTAGAAGCTAAACTTCTTATGCAGCAACTTTGGATAGATAAGCGCTCATGGGATGATTCTTTAGCTCCTTCTATACAAAAAACATGGACAGACTTTGTTAAGCGGTTACCTTTTTTAAATTACCTTAAAATACTAAAATAGGTATTTCTAATAATAAAGTAAAAACTGTGTGGCAGGTTATTAACAGAGAAACTGGAAAGATACAAAAACGAGATCAGAATGAATTGTCGTTGAAAATAGATAATCGGACCATTTCTGATAAATAAGAAGTGGCGGAGACACTAGAAAATTACTTCACGAATATTCCAGTGGAAGTTCAGAAGACAAAATCTCTCCCCTCTTCTTCGACATTAGCTGAAGCTCTTTTAAAAGAAAACTTTACTGAGGACATACAAGACTTTAAATTTAAACCAATAAGTACAAGTACAATTAAATCCGCGTTTAAAAGTCTCAATATAAAAAATACTGAAGACTTATGGGGAATATCCGTTAAGGTTCTTGGAGATATCATTGAATCAATCGCTCCTGTCCTAGCAGACATATTCAATCAATGCTTGGACAGTGGCGAGTTTCCTGATCTAATGAAACATAGTAAAGTAGTACCAATTTTTAAATCGGGTTGTAAGAGTGATAGCTCTAGTTATAGACCTATATCTGTGCTTCCAGCATTGAGTAAAATCTATGAAAAAATCATGTTGGACCAGATGTTATATCATTTCAACTCAAACGGCATTCTGCATAGTCAACAGTTTGGTTTCACGAAGCGTAGGTCGACAACGAATGCGGGAGTAAAACTCGTCACATTCTGGAATCCTGGGAGAAGTCCCAGGATGCCATTGGCATTTTCTGTGATCTCTCGAAAGCGTTCGATTGCGTCGACCACAACACACTGATATGTAAATTACACCACTACGGAATTCGTGGACTCGCTGCTGATCTTGTTCTCTCATATTTATCAAACAGACAGCAAAAAGTTAATGTAAATGGGGCGACGTCCTCCGGGTCTTTAGTCAAGATGGGCGTACCCCAAGGTTCAATTTTCGGTCCTTTTCTATTTCTTGTTTATATCAATGATCTCCCTTATATGATGGCCAAGTTATCGGATATTATTCTCTTTGCTGATGACACATCGCTAATTTTTAAAATAGATAGGAAAAATACAAATGTCTTGCATGTTAATGAAAGTTTAACTGTTCTCTCGAAATGGTTCGCAGCTAATAATCTTTTACTGAATCCAAACAAAACGAAATGTCTTAAGTTCTCTTTACCAAATGTAACGCAACGGGATCTGAATTTAAATCTTGACGGCAACAAACTTGATGCTATAGCGGAAACTGTATTCCTAGGAATTACCATCGATTCAAAATTGCAGTGGGGCCCGCATATTAGAACACCTTCCGGTCGGTTAAGTTCAGCTGCGTATGCAGTACGGAAAATAAAGCACTTAACTGATGTAGCCACAGCTAGGCTAGTATACTATGCTTATTTCCACAGTATTATGTCCTATGGCATTCTGCTATGGGGATCAGCGGCGGACGTTGACTCAATTTTCATTCTGCAAAAGAGGGCGGTCCGCGCGATCTATGGCATGGGTCCTCGCGAGTCTCTCAGAGAGAAATTTAAAGAGATCGACATACTAACTTTGCCTTCACTCTATATCTTTGAATGTATTTTATCTGTCCGCAAAAATCGAGGGATCGAGGCCTAGATGGGCGGGTACTTATAAAACGTCGAGAAAGGTGCACGGTTTGGGTTGGTCGTTTCCATGGAGAAGAACCGGCAAGAAACTCCATGGTTACTCTTTTCAAATCATTAGGTATTCAATAACAATATTATTATGTTACAGCATTAGTACTTAAGTATGGGGGAACAGCGTAGGTCCGACAATAGGTCGTCGCTGACTATACGAAACATACAGTATACAGTAATAACAACCAGCACAACTAGAATAGTTATAATATTAAACAAATTGAACAAGAAGGGTTTTTTATATAAATTATATTAATATTCAACGATATTTCAATATGAACTACTCAGCGCTGGATCCATTTTTATCCTTGTAATTGATAACGTCTTTACCTGGACAAACCTTCCACTGTACCCTTCCACTATCTTTATGTGTGCAATGGGTCTCCGCAGTCATTATCTGTTTTTTTGCTCAATCTCAATATCAGTCACTTCCTATTGATGACCGTATGTGGTGTTGCATTAGCCGCGGTGGACAGCTTATTCAGGATAGATACGTTCTTGACATATAAGTTTTCTCCAACTATAATCGTAGATCGCATGTCCTCTTTGAATTGAATACTGTTTCCCCTTTGTTTTCATTTCTGTCTTTTGTTTATAAATCTAAATCAGAGACTAATTTTTTTCTATTAATTAATATACAGTTACATAATAAATCATCAGAAGATTTACTAAAAGATGATGCCCACTAGTCAAGGGACTAGGAAATTAATTGCAACCTCAAATCTATGCCTGTATTGGCTGCTGTCGATTGATGGATGATTTTGAGTGGAAACCAAAATGAAGCCTTTACAAGCTCTTACGTAATGCCTACATATCTGTCTGTCAATTTTGGGCCATCAAACTTAGAACCGTAGTCGAGTTTTATTACTACTATTCCTAGGTGGCCTTTATTCGTAGTATCAAGTACTTTTAACCTCAGACATGAAGGAAGTTTACCACTCCTATAGTAAATTGTCTTGGAAACCAAGTTATTATTCAAAGGTGTTCTAATTGTTGCCAACCCAGTCCCAACTGTTACTGTTGAAGGGACCGTTTTTAGCTTATTTTAATAAAATATCTTCCTTCGCAAACCTATGCTAAGTCACTCATAGTTACGGCAACAGGGTGAATCTACAACTAAATTAAGCACGTAATTATTATCACCCAATGAGCATCGCTCTCAATTATCAGACCTAAACCGTGACATCTTTTCAACAACATTTGGAACTTATAAAACTATAAGCGTAGAACTTGAAAACTGTATGCGTAGTAAGCGTATTACCATTGCATTTAAATCTTGCACATAGCTTGGATTTGAGAAAGGATATAACCATTATGGTATATATCTTTTATGATGAACAATGTACGATGCATTATTTTATAAATACATTTAAAAATGCTCCACTGCCCAGACTAACGCAAGAGTTTCTTTTTCGGTCCGATAATAAGTGTGTTACCATCTGTATGACTCGTATTACTGTATGCAACTGGCCCAATAATTAATGTCATACTGCATCAGTACGATTCCTAATCAAACAGGACTAGCATCTGAATGAACTTGAGTTCCCATCGTAAGGATGATAATTTTCACTCGCTAGTTTCCAGCCTAGCAATTCAGACCATATGTCCAGCTAGATTCTAGTAGACTAGAAAATATAATAAACTAATCTCAAAAAGCTTGCTAGCTCTTCAATTACGTTTGGTTCTCCTTTGGCTTTGACTCCAGTTCTAT